>JAAGKR010000074.1:186686-344945 GCA_011419295.1 Clarias macrocephalus
TGAACTATAATCATGATTATTTTTGCATTAATATGTGAATCCATTTATCATCTCAGGTCTGAAGCATCTGTTTCCATGAGTCATCCTTTATGTTTTTTATTTTTATTTTTATGTTGCCACAGTCATTCATTCAACCCTGCATGCTGAACACACTTACTCTATTTTAAGAACATTATTAGAATGTCCTTAATGCTCTCATGCCACATGCCTGGACACAAGCATAGAGTTAGGAAAGTATTATTATTATTATTATTATTATTATTATTATTATTATTATTATTTCTTTATTATTTTGTTTGCTAAACACTCATCCCTCTTACTTATTCAACAGCAAAATGCAACCACTGACAGTAGCAAATCCTTGTGGAAAGGTTAAATGCATGTTTTTTTCCCTCACTCTTCTCATCGTCTATACCGCTTTATCCTGTATCCTTTATTCCTGTATTCTCTCTCTCTCTCTCTCTCTCTCTCTCTCTATATATATCTCTATATATATATATATATATATATATATATATATATATATATATATATATATATAAATTTGGACACACCTTCTCATTCAAGGAGTTTTCTTTGTTGTGTTCTTTATTGTGTTCTTTAGCCCAAACGCATCTCTTCTGCTTGTTGCCTGTCGTTAGCAGTGGTTTCCTAGCAGATATTCTACCATGAAGGCCTGATTCACACAGTCTCCTCTTAACAGTTGTTGTTCTGCTGCTAGAACTCTGTGTGGCATTGACCTGCTCTCTGATCTGAGCTGCTGTTAACCTGCGATTTCTGAGGCTGGTGACTCGGATGAACTTATCCTCCGCAGCAGAGGTGACTCTTGGTCTTCCTTTCCTGGGGCGGTCCGCATGTGAGCCAGTTTCTTTGTAGCGCTTGATGGTTTTTGGGACTGACTGACCTTCATTTCTTAAAGTAATGATGGCCACTCGTTTTTCTTTACTTAGCTGCTTTTTTCTTGCCATAATACAAATTCAACCTCTTTGAATGAGAAGGTGTGTCCAAACCTTTGGTCTGTACTGTATATACTGTATTATTATTATAATTTTTTTTGTTGCTTTTTTAACAATAGTTAAAATGTTAAGCAAAATGAGGATTAATTGGCAACACAGTCACACAATCATCCTTTACTATTTTTTACATTTTACAATTAACATTTTACTCCGAGCTTTGGTGTCCATGATGATCTTAACGCATTGTAGTTTGCTTTTTGCCCTATTTTCATGTCATACCATTAAGTCAAAATAACTTCCAATTCTCCCTCTAAGAGATGGACTTTTGTTGTTCACTAAAAGTAAATTGACTGTACTGTGAATCCGCTTGGCAATTTACGGGTGATTGACATTCATCAATGTACACATGTGGGTACAAATAAAAATCAGTGAACAGAGATTCATACCTCTATTGTTATACTAAATGTTAGCACTGTTGGCATGCTGCTTTTTCAATTAAATTAGTGAACCTGTAGTGAACTGTTGTGTAAGATGACTTTACAAGATTATATGCCTTTAAATTGTCCTGGGCCCGTATTTACTAAGCGTCTCAGAATCACTCATAGGAATATTCTTACTTTCGTCTAGGAGTAGGACTGCGCCAAGGAAAGTGTGTGACGTCACTTTTTACAACACTGAGAGCGACAAAGTAGGCTGCACGTTAGAGTGGGAGTTGTAGTTTTTACAGGTTTTTGTAGTTTTAAATGGTGGAAAAGCAGTTGTGTGAAAGCTTTATGCAGTGGATTATGCATACAGACAAAACTTATAAATGCGTGACTAAAATCTGCTCTACTCATACCTCTAAAGATAAAGAGTGAGTGGAAGCAATTTGTGAAAGCATCGATGCCACCTGTCAGTTTGCCGCACATACTGTACACCTGAGGAGTGTGAAAACAGGGGTACACCGTGTTAATGAAGTGAATCTCATAACAGAATCTAGTGAAAAGTTGTGTACAGTCAACTGAATGTAAATATGTACAATGTATATATACTGTAAATATACAGTATAAAACTGATGCACACATTGATTTCAACCTGCATGTTGGGGAAATGTATGATCGGCGGTACTGTTGGAGTTTAATGAATTATTTCATTCGACAGTGTCACTGTTGCAAAGCTGCATCTTCGCTGGTCACCTGCAGAGACACCGTATGCAATGTTAATTAATGGACAAAAAAAAAAAATCCATTTTTGTACAAATCTTTCTTTTATGAGCTCTGTGTCATGCAGTGTTACTGAAACGTCTCTTCTTTGCACGCATCTCTGCCTGAACTTCATTTCCTTGCTACTCCTAAACTGATAGGACAACTCCGGAGCTCTCCTACATTTTGGTGGCGATAGGAGTGATTTCCTATTTTAAGAATCTTAATAAATCGCTCTTACTCCTACTCCTAAAAGTAGGACCAAAATAGTGTAATTCTGAGAATTTTTGGCTACTTAGGAGCGATTCCCTACTCTGAGACGCTTAGTCAATACAGGCCCTGGTCTGTGATCTCGAGTTCCTCCCGTTCACTGTTCATCTGTTGAGGGTTTACATACGTTAGCACCAACCTAACCGTGGAGACTTTGCAGGTGTTTTCTTGCCCTGGTACACCTCTTTCCCTAGGTACTAATTACTTTTAACTGAGAGTCATTATGTCATGGCAGAATGGACTCGCTTGCAGGAATCAAAGTCCTTTTAGAAAAACAGTAATTAAAAGCCCAGGTAGCTGGCTTCAGGGCACCGAGCATGAAGCCCCACTACAGAGAAAATAGAAAGACACAGAAGTCCTGAAGTTAACTGGAGGTGCACTAAAAACAAAGCTATTTGAAGGGAAAATTGCTCATGAAAAGTCTTTTTTTTTCTGTGATGTCAAGCTATTACATGTCCTAGTAATTTTGTTCCGTTCTAGAAAAAAGCACCATGTATTCTGGGAGGATTGTGTCTGACTGAAGAAGTGTAAACTGAGGTTGATGGAGGTATGACATACAAAAGCTCATGGTGACTGAGAATATGTCAGTCACTGTGTTTATTAGGGGTAGGGTTTTTTTTTTTTTTTTTTGGGGGAAAAAAAGGTGTCATGTTACCCAGTGGATTTTCAGATAATGGCGAGACATCTATCATGCCAGTGTGGATTTTAGCCGAGCATCAGCGCTGTTATGTGAGTTCATTCTGTCTGTTTCATTATTTTCAGGTGCTCGAGGGTTCTTTGGCAAAGCCCAAGCCATCTGATCACACCAGCTTCACGGTACCACCTCGAAGTTACACTCAGTGATAGACACAATTCTCTGAAAACCAAGGCCGTCAGGCATCGGAGAGAGACTCCTGCAATTCACAGCCCATATGGTTTAGAAACAGGAAATAATTTGCTTCATGGTGTGAGAAACTATTGCCAAGACAGCCTGCCATTCTGGTGCTGAGCGGCATTCACCATGGGTTACTGTTATCATTTTCCAAGTTGGATGCTGATGAAAATATCAATGTATCCATATAACTGTTTTCATAGTTAATAAATCTATTTTTGTATATTATCCTTGACACTTAAATATGAATTTTGTTATAGAATATGATTGAAAAGATATCTACTGTGTACTTTTTCTGCAATGCCAGAGTTTGTATTTTATGTATTTTATGGTATTTTGTGAACTATGGGAGGCATTTTTGAAATGCAGGAACTGGTATTTTGGGAACTGTGGCAGGCATTTTTGTAATAATAATAATAATAATAATAATAATAATAATAGCTTGAATTAGAACCTATCAGGCAGGGGTGCAGACCATGGAAGAAATGTGTTGACCACAAAGGGCGATCACTTGGGTGAAGTTGCATCATAATAAATCGACAATAGAAATCATAACTATGTTCAAGAGTCAACGTAAGAGCCATGCACAATAGCATGAAAACTCTAAGGATCAGGACTAAACAACTGTATGGCTATAAGGAAACCACTTTTTTGTGAAGCTAAACAGAAGGATCCAATTTTAAAATGGAAAAAGATTGGACTTTTAAGCAACAGAAAAAAGGTCATATGGTCTGATGTAGGAAGTTGCAAGGACACATTACCAAACAAACCTGCACTCAAAGATTGGGCACAAATGTTTTTTTTCTAGATGCCACTTTCCTAAATCCTGCAGAGATCCCCTGAGTGACAGGGCTAAATATCAATGTAAGTACAGTCCTGATTGCACTCAAGTGGATTTTTATGGTTTTGTTGACAGTCTAGAGAGAGACAAGAGAGACTGTGTAACCCTCTTGGCAGAAAAAAAAAGAGGGAGAACATGCCAGAAGATTTTATCTCTGTGCCACCTTTTTTTTTCTTTGTTCATATGTACAGTATGTGTACATGTACATACATACATTCTTCTGCTTTGGTTCATCTCTTTTATTCCTGCATAGTCTAAATGTATTGAATTTTTGTGTTTTATTATGTACTCAGTTTCAGGGTAGGAAAAATCTTGAGTGCTACTGATCCACTAACAGGACACACACCTGCACACAGTTTTTAAGTCAATTATTAAGGCACAACTGGCACCAAAGTTAATTATGGATCTCAAAATCCATATATAGTTTAATGCCCATGTTTATTGTACATTGCTGCATCTGCTCTTCCTGATAAATACTTCAAAGTTTATTTCACAGACAGTTATGCATGAACTTTTGGAAACTCTTGTACCATTTGACCTGCTGCACAACTGTTACATGCCTCGGCTTGAATGTGTTTTTCTTCGGGTTCTGCACCCCATAAAATGTTTGTGTGCCACCCTTCCTGCTGAAACGACACCTACTGTACACTGTCAGGTGCTTTATGGTATATTCTGCAAAAGAGGAGGATTAAAGAAGGACGTATGTTCCAAGACACCTATGTAAATATAATAATAATCAGCCAGTTGCAGAATCTTATTATTATGATATTAAATCATATTAATAACACAAGACCATGGGGTTAGTCAATAATGATTTGCTTCCAGAGAGAAGCTACCCAGTCTGAATTCACATCCAGCACAGCGATTACATAACTCAGCACTGTACTGAGTGCAAATGAGAGATTGTTTGCCAGATGTTGACTGGACTAAATATTTTCTTGTATGGAAGATTCCATGCAGCAGGTGGCGTTCAAGCTGGCATATACTACGTTTGCACTAATTCGTCGCAGGATTTGGAGTAGATAATGATGAAGCCCTGGTAGGATACAAACATGTGTACAAGAGTGTGCACCTGTTCTGATTGGCGCAGAGGTCTGTGCTCTGCAAACATGCAAATGTGATTAACGCGATTATCAGAACGCCGCTGCAAACGGGGCGTCTAGACACGATCGTCCATATTGTAAGCCTTATGATGCAAATTTGCAGCAGAAAAGCAGAAGTATGCTTTTAGTTGACTTATTATTTTGAAAGTATTAGGTCTTCAAGGTTTATTCTTCTGATATGTGTATGAAAAGAGGCTTTGCATAAGCATGTCCACTGCCCACCAAAGGCCTGTATACTGTAGCTAAAGTTTTCAAAAAGAGCAAAGGGGGAAAAAAATAAGGAGTAAGAAAATGAAGAAAAGGCTGTGCACATTGATATTGTATAGCGAAAGAAAGAACAGCTCCAATTTTTTTTTTTGCTGCTGTCACAAAAACAGCCATTCTGGACCCCCCTCAGTCTGGGGATCCTGTGCCCTACCTGAGACTGCTGCACCTGGGCCTGTAAGGGATTGAGAGGCTGCAGGAGTGCTTTCCCCTTTAACCATTGAGGAAAATGTACATTTTAATTGAGTCCCCACTGAGTCATGGTGAAGGCGTTTACAATCTCCTGCTTTAACAGATGGCTCACTATTTTTACCCTCACCTGCTGTCATGCTCGGCAGGACCGGAAGAGCTTCTGCAGTTTAATGGCATCCCCAGGGCCTCTGCTCCCAGACACACCACCACAGGTTCAAGCCCACCTGGAGGGAAATGCTTGCTTGCATGTGTTTAGTAACTGACTTAAAAATATAACAAACCAATAGTGGGCCTTAAAATGTGAGAAGAAAAGAAACGTGAAGCAATCCTGAGGGAAGGAAAGTGATGGTTATAGTGCCTGAAGGAAGTTGTTAAGATGGACTGATGTTTTCATGCCTGTCTTGGTCTCACAGGAGAGGTCATGTAAGGAAGGGTTGGGAATATTTTCCAAAATCTCAAAAGAATCACTAATCTTCCAAACTCCGAAAGTTTCCAACATGCAAAATGAGTTCGTTTCCATTTTTAACAAAGCACAAAGACGTAGAAGTTAAATATATTCGTTTGATTCATAGCAGTTTACATTTCACAAGACGGAAAAAGTGCAAATAAGGACAAAGCAATAAGCACCGTCTGAGAGCTAATAATTCCTACTCGAACATTTTCTTGCTTTTAAACCTATTTTTCTTTTTTTTCCTGCATGAGAATTCCATTAGCTCAAATAAATGGAGTTGAAAGTGGTATAGTTTCATGTTGCATTTAATCATTTCCATGCAGAACTGACACAAAAAGGACAAAGTAAAATGAACCATTTCTATTTTTTTTTAATGTCTTTGTCTAGACAGAGGCTCTGGGATTTTTTTTGCTTTCTTTTTGCTTGGTTCTGGCACAGGGCATGTCTTCACCTTCATAACTCATCTGATGACTGACCTTTCAAGCACAAGATATTTCATTTTTTAATCGCAACCTCTAAATGATCCAAAGTTGGCTTTTTTTCCCCTGCTCTGAATGTCTTTGGTGATCTTTGGTGACTTTGGAATTAATTAGCAAGTGAGTGCTCTCTGTAAAAAAATCATCATAGTACTGTACCTACGTACGTATGTGTCCTGTGCGAGAAGATTGAAGTTGGTTCTATAGCAAGAGACAGTGGTACGAATGGTGTCTGATGGGATTTCATTTTTCTGTCACGAAAGGTCATATCAAAGCTCATTTCCCCTTTTGACTGCTAGTCAATACTGTGGCTTGAAAACGGCGAATAATATATTGCAGAAAATATTGGCGATCAACCATCAGCAGAGTCACCGAGAAAAAGTTCACAAGCGCTGTAAATGAATAATTCTTGATTGTGAAAATTGAACCCATATAGATTGGGATTGATGAGGACTTTTCATATTGAATGTCTGTTTTACATAGAAACGAAAATCAGGCTGATGGAGTGGAAAATAATTTGATTGTGCTTATATAGTCGCGAACAGTGCTCCTATGTCAGCAAAAGGTCACTAGAGGACAATCATGCTGTCTGAAGTTGAAAAATTTACATTTTAAAGGAGCGGATTTGACTGGATGGAATAGATTGGTCCTTACTCACTCAAGCTTTCAACTCATGCGCTCTCTTGTGAATTCGCCCTCAATGTTTTTCCATTTGAAAGTGTATTACTAAAGTTAAACATGATCTGTTTGCTGATTGTCTGCCTTTGCGTTCCCACTGAGAGTACACTCTTCAATACATATTTACAAGGGGCATTGGTAAACACTGCCACCGGGTGACCTGTGTGCCCTCTTTAAATCCATTGTGATGTGCTTCTGAGCGGTCACATTGAGGACTGGCGCGTGTGTGTGTGTGTGTGTGTGTGTGTGTGTGTGTGTGTGTGTGTGTGTGTGTGTGCTTGGGAAGGGGTGTGAGATCTCAGTGAGTGGAGTGAACACTGATCTGATGCACCAGTACAGGCGGGTGAAGAATGGTATTCAGAAAAAGGCCATGATTGATGAGGGTTGCCAGATGTTGGTGCATGTTTTGAACGAGTCTCTCCCTGAGTGCCTCTGCTGCTGTATAAAGCCCAAATCAGACGTCTGTGCAGCTGGTAGGCTATTTTTTTCTCTCTCTTTATTTTTAATTCATGCAGCAAAAATGTTCTCTTCCAAAATATGAAACATATATATATATATATATATATATATATATATATATATATATATATATATATATATATATATATATATATATATCCATGATGTTCAGGGTTATTAACATCACTGACCTAGAGGCAGGTGTGCTGTAGTTGGTGTTGCTCTGGAAGAGGGCTTTTAAACATCTAGCTCTCATGCAATATAGGTTAGGTAATAAACACTATATTTTTGTATCCGAGTCTCCAACAACAAAAGTGGACTTAAACACTTTTGCCATAATTCTTCAATCCCTGCTATGAGGCTTCCAAATGAGGATGGGTTCCCTGTTGAGTCTGGTTCCTCGCAAGGTTCCTTCGTATTCTCATCTCAAGTACTTTTTCCCTGCCACCGTGGCTTGCTTATCAAGGACAAACTCACTCACTCTCACTCATTCACTCATCATCTATACCGCTTTATCCTGTATACAGGTTCGCGGGGGGCCTGGAGGCTATCCCAGGAGACTTAAGGACACTCACACACACCAATCAGCCTTATCTGCATGTCTTTGGACTGTGGGAGGAAACCAGAGAACCTGGAGGAAACCCACCAAGCCCAGGAAGAACATGCAAACTTCATGCACACAGACCCGAGGTGGGACTCAACCTCGGACCCTGGAGGTGTAAAGCCGCCAATAGCCATTGATAATACAGATAATTCCTTCTAAAGAGATACAAATTTTGGTCAAAAATCTATGAAGTAGCAGAGGCAGGGGCATATTGTCACACTTTTCACACTCTTATATATCTTGTGATCAATACATCATATTGTACCAAATTACACATTAAATGGAAGCACACAGTCTCAGGCACATATTTTGCATTTTATTTTATTTTCACTTCTTGTTTCAGTACAGACTTGTGAACATGTGACATGTTTCCCCATCAGCGGGTAAGTTGTCATACTGTGTGGGTTAAGACGTCACACAGGATTTGGCAACATATAAAACAAGAACCAATTTAATGTGTTTTTATTTATTTATTTACTTCAACTTCAAAAAACCAATCCAGCTACAGAAAAAGTTCGATTAATCACTGAACTTGAACACCTAACCATTAAACTACTTCCAACTACAACTGGAAAATAATTTCAGTCAAATTTTCAGATAAAACCTTTCAAACACTCAAACAAATCTCAAACCATGTGTCAAACCTCACTAGCCAGACTCGTGTCTTTTTATACCTTCTGCTTCTTGCCTGCCTTTTACTTCTTTTGTATTTTAGATTTAGATGCCCTGCATTTCCTTTGGAAGAGATGCTTTTCACCTTGTGCCTGCCTTTCAGACTCAAGTGCCTCCTTTACTGGTGTGTCAGTGTTTTTCGGTTGGCGGGCTAGTTTTCCTGGACCAGCTTTTGCATATGGCCAAATGAGTTGATTAGTGGGTGGAGATGGCACCAGGCAACATGTGACAACTTACTCTGACTGAAACAATTTGCCCCAAACTGCCATCTTTGCTAATGTTAGCTATTGTTAAAGTTAGCTGAAAGCAAAACATTAACTCAAGCATAAGAAAAAACTTTATTCTCTTGTCTAAAAAGTCCAAATATACAGTTATGTTTTTAAACTAGAAGAAGATTCACTCACTGCTTCATCCTGTATTCAGGGTCACGAGGGTCCAAAGGCTAAGGACACGAGGGGGGGGTACACCCTGGACAGGGTGCCAATTCATCGCAGAGCACAAATACACTCACACACTACGGGCAATTTGGGAACGCCAATTAGCCTAATCTGCATGTCTTTGGACTGTGGGAGGAATCTGGAGTACCTGGAGGAAACCCACCAAGCATGGGGAGAACATGCAAACTCCATGCACACAGAAACGGGAATCGAACCTGACGGGGAATTGAACCTGGACCCTGGATGTGGCGTACAATGAGATGCAGTTATTTCAAGACTCTAAAGAAAGTTTCCCAGAAACATTAACTGGACATTTGAATGTGTATTTAGTCTGGAATCGAAGTAATGTTTTCCCAAAGGTTTCTTCCTAAGTGAACCTGTACCACCAAAAATCCCCAGATTCCTCTTTTTATCTGACAGAGGTGAAACATGATCTGCTCATTTTGTTGTAGTTCATCTGCCAAAAAGTTTGATCTCTTGTAAATTCTGATGCTTTCCTTTTCTTTACATTGTGATTGTAAAGATTGCTTATTTGAGTTTCCATAGCCTTCCTCTAATCAATACGCCATTTCTGCCTGCAAAAAGAGCATCACATTGGATGTTTTCACATCTTTCTGTGCAAATTCTAGAAACTGTTGAATCTGGGAAAAAAATCTACATCAGCAATTTCTCAAATACTCAAACATCCATTCTGGCCCCAATAACCACGCAAGATCACACCAAGATCACATTTTCTTCTCATTGTAATATTTTATCTAAAGCTCAGGACTTGTATCTGTGTGATTTTATGTCTTGCACCGTTGTGGCATTTTTGCCTGATCGGATATTTGCATGGAAGAGAATGTGTACAGGTATCATTAAAGCATCTGGTGAATGTATAAACCATAAATATAGTTCTGATCATCTATCACTCTGAACATTTTCCATCTTTTTTGTAATAAAAATCTTATCTACTACACCTAAATAATGAAAAATGCATCTTGCTTCAGTAAGTGAAAAGTTTGATTTGATACTGAAAAAAATTTACTCTCACTCTAAATTTTTTCTCGCATCTCTGTCTCCTTGTTGGACGACTCATATAGTCGTTAATCAGGCTGTATCAATGGCAGTTCAGGGAAGTTTGCTGAAGTGAAATTTGGGCCATCCATCACCCTATTCGGATGTTTCATAATAAAAAGCTGCATACATTTTTCTTCTGTTGGCCTTGTCACAGCCAGATCAGATCTCTTTGTGGAGTTTGTTCGGCTGCTAACTGATTAGCCCACTGAGCATTGCTGACAGAATAATCGCCTGCACGCTGTAGATGCTATCAGCTTGTGATAGATACCCTTGTTTCTTCAATTAGGCACCCGGACACAGAAAGTACGGAAATGTGAGCTACATCTCAATCAGCATCTGTTCGCTGTGGTATCGTGACACTAGAGCAGATAGTCCTGAGAGACATAATATGAAAAAAAAAAAAAAACAGGAAGAAGATCTTTAAAACATTATTCAGTGAGGGCCAACAAGGTCAACAGACATAATAGACAATACGGAGTCTGACTTCATGCTTCATGCATCTGTCTTTATGTCTACAGTTTGTCTCGGGCTCTTCATCTTTGTATAACACATCGATAAGAATGTCAGATTCTCCCACTTTTCTAAAGTGCCATTAATCTCTGTCATGCCCGAAAATCATTATCATCATATGACTCTCTCATAAGGTTATTCAAATTGTCACCACTCGGAAATTATTTGACACACTCTGTACAAACAACAGCTGACAAATGTGAGTAAATTGACCCAATGAAAGACAATATGATAATAAGGGCTTGTTTTTAACCTCAGATGATGAACAGAGTCATATGCAGATAATGTTGATAATTAAAGTGAGAACCCATTTCCCATTATAAGCCTATAATTCTTTCAAATCTCTTAGTAATATATATGTTTTTTTCCCCTTCCAAATGTAGATAAAGTGGTACATGTAGAAGCAGGTGGGTGTCTTTCTGGGGAAATTAAATATGATATTACATTATTAGATTTTTTCCTTCACTTTTGGGGGTAACCAGACATATTATATATAAATACACTGTGCTGTACATCTTTCAGGACCCTGCTATTAACAGGACACAAAATACCCCAAGCAAGCACATTTACCTCTGTGTGTCTCCTGCTCTAGAAAGAAGGACCAGTAGAGAGAGCATTTCTATCCATAGGTGGCAGTAATTTGCCACGAGTCTCTGGAGACTGAGGAACAAAAAGGACTTTTGTTCCCTAATGGATCATGTGAAAGAAGTCTTGCTCAAATTAGTCTCCTATTTCTTCCAAGATAGCAGCCCTGAATCTACAATGCCACATGCTAAAATCCTCAAAGGGATACCATTTAACGGTACAAGCGGCATAATGGTGCGTACAGGAAGGAGGGCTACATGCAAATGACAGGCTTTATGCCGAAAATGACGAGATGTACCTTTACATCCATATGCATGATGGCTCCCATTAAATGGGCTTTGTCTAGAACTTCAGGAAGAAAATGAGAACTCAGCATGGTGCACACAATGAAAATCTTTATGCAAGGAAGCCGTGTACAAACAACTAATGCGGTAGAAAAAAAAAAAAAGATGACAACATTACAGCCCGATTTCTCTTTCAATCTTGACTACCAAATTTTCTTGTCCTCTTTTCTCCTCCATAACTAAGCTGTCATGGCTCCCAAAAAGAGAGGCTTTACCCAGAACCATTTGTTCTTAATGAACAAAGTGCTACCGTATGATGAATTGGCGAATTTGAGAATGGTTTAAATATAGAGGGGAAAAGGATGGGAATTCTTTATCTTGTGGACAAAAAAAAAAAAAAAAACCGAAATGGAGACTGAAGAGAAGGAATTGATTGTACCACGAGTCGGCAATTCCTACAGCTCTGTCATGAGTCAGTGTCAGTGAGCTGATTACTTGCATTACGAAAATGAGAGAAAAATGAAATGTAAGATACAGTGGCTGAGGGTGGCGAGCATCTAAATTTGGTAAGGCATTTTTCCATGGATTATTCCGTGGACTACTGAGGTGTAAATGAAGAATGAGATAAAAAAATGAACCTGTGCCCGTGTGTGCAGGAGGGAAAACTGGAAAACGGACCATGTAGAATAATGAGATCTGGGAAGGACAACCAGAATGAAGCATTTTACCTTGCATCTCCTGGGAAAAGAATGACTTTTCTAAAGTGAAGGCGCGCTCTGACATACACACATGCAAGCCAAGATTACGGCTATTGGAGAACAGGTGCTTAGAAAATGATGGAGAGGAAGGACAGACATTGCGCTTGTGTTAAAACAGGACATACTGTTCCGATTGAGCAAAGATCTCATGAAGGAAATTACAGTACTATCAAATATCTCAATAATGGCAGACTGCTGCCTTTGTGTGTCCCAACAGTTTGTCTGACGCAAAATTACATAGTGTGTGTGTGTTTTTTTTTTTGTATAAAAAAAATGTATAATTAACAAAGAAAAGTGGAAAGCTGTGGACTGACTCAGTCATTTCCCAAGTACAAATCCAATCAACCATGTATTTAACTTGCTCAAAAGAAGATTGTTATTTGAAAGCCCTTGAAAACAAACACTGAAAATAGCTGTGGCGTTTAGCAAGACTTGGCCAAGCATGCCAGCCAAATAGAACGTCGAGAATGTCAAATCATAAAGGTTTTTTGTGCAGTTATTTTGTGTAATAAGACAAAACACTTTTAATCAAGAGTTTTTGAATGTCAAATCGAATGACAATCTGGAATCTAAATAAAGTTTTTTGTTACAAGGGACGTTTCAATATGGCGCCACCAAGTATGTTGTTAAGTGTGAGATCGCCAACGACTTAGAGGAGTCCATTGGGCCATGGGGTGTATATTTCTTTCTCTTGTGAAATGAAAATATTTATTTATTTATATCTTTTCACTTTTCATTCCTCAGTTATTTATCTTTTCACTTTTCTCAGTTTATATTTTCTTTGTCTTTTCACTTTTCATTCCTCAGTTATTTATCTTTTCACTTTTCTCAGTTTATATTTTCTTTGTCTTTTCACTTTTCTTTTCTCTTTTATTTATCTTTTCACTTTTCTTTTCTCAGTTTTTTTTTTTCTAAATGTTTGCACGTGGCGAACCTACCGGCCAGGTGCAGCGCGTTTACTAATTGACAGCGTGACTGGGTTGCCTAGCAACCACGCCCGTCCGCCTCTCTGCCTGTCTATAAATCCGCGGAGTGGACCCCACGGCTTCGCCTGTTTTGCTGGCGGCCATGTTACAGACCTTTGTCTGTACGTCGGTCAGAACTCGCTTTTTCAACACTATCTTTGTTTTATACGTTGGGGGACCCAAAACCAGTCTCCTAAAACTTTGTCTGTATAACTGTAGCCAGATTATATCATAGCAAAACTGGCTGGACAGAATTTAATGAAACTTTTGCAGTACTTATCTGCCTAAAGTTTAACCCGCACCACCAGTAATATCTTTAATTAAATTAAACCTGTTCAGCTTATTTTTTAAGATATTTTAGTTATTAATAATAAAAAAGGCAGTATAATGCACAAATCACCCAAATTATAACGATATAAATATAAAACACTAAGTTGTTTAATTACATTTATATATATTTTCACTTTGTCAAAGTTTTTCTTCTGTACATTTCTCAGAATTTCGATGTTATTACGTATCACACAAAACCACCCAGACAGCAACAGAGTCTGGCTTACATTTGGCACTTCTGGCTTAATTCTGGTGTTGCTAAACACAGCAAAACTGGCTGGACAGAATTTAATAAAACTTTTGCAGTACTTGGATATCCACCTGAATTTTAACTTGCACCGTAAGTGAAATCAGAATGTTGAGTAAAAGCGATGTTTTAAACAGATGTGTGCCAGATTTATTATTATTATTTTCTTTAAAATATGCTACTAATAAGCTACGTCCTTAATTTAAACAAACACCTGCACCAATAGATATTCATTAAAAAATCTAAACTGAATATTTTTAATAGGATTACTTAATATCTTCACCGCTGAAATTGTAGAAGTGAATTTTAACACAAAGTTGTTTTAAGACAAAGCTTAATCTTTATCCGATGCACTTCTTTCTCATGTGTGATTCACTTGTTGATTACCAGACAGGGACCGTATTTGGCTAACGACAAAAGAAGTACAACTTAGCATAAACAATGCGTAAGATACTAAACTTTAACAATATATTTATTTCTTTGTGTTAAGTTAGGCAGAGAGTTCTGCTGTACAGAAAGACATGCAGACATGTACGTGGAATAATATCACTGATTACATTAAAGCTGATCAGCTTATTTTTAGCTTTAACCTTTGATTATTTCTACAAGCTCTTTTTCTGTCAACAACGAGTACTTTATGATAGTTACAAATAAATGAACAGTGAAGCAAAAATTATTGGCCAGTTTTAACAACAGTTTGGTATCAGAGTTCCTCAACCTCAGCTGCAGTATATCACACAGCATAAATCATTGGTCTTAACTAGAGATCATTTTTTCAGTCTTACTTGCACAATAATCGGTCAGTTTTCTAGTGGATTACATTTTTTCTGCTTTCTAAGCTTTAAAAAAACTAGTTGTCTAACTTAATAACGCACAACTTTAGTCCGGGTTAAACTCCACTGTAAAAAATTATTTAAAATTTACTATAATTTAGTATGACCTTGGGATGTAAAATATATATGGCGTGGCTAAAAAAAAAAGGATCTGTTACTGGTCAAATTGGCTTGCATCAAGTGAAAGAACAATAAGATATTTTTTCAGTTAAGAATAGGTTAAAAACTTTCCCATACACTGTTAAAACCTATAGACAATAGAACTATGTCTAATAGTAAAAGTTAACACACACACACACATACAATAGAATAAAAAACTAAAAGATTGGGACTAAACAGATGTGTGTTCACAAGAAAAACACTTGTTAGAGATGCCAATCAGCATCATTTATCAGTTATCATTTAAATTGATTATTTCCTACTCCAGGACTCAAACTGAAAAGAGTAGCTCTGGGATGAAAACATGGGTGAAAACATGATAGCATGGAATTATTTGGATATAAACACAAAACCTTCTGATACTTACCACAAAATCTTTACCACTGGGCCACCAATAACTCCAGTACACCACAGCACAGCTTGCACTGATTTCACTACATCTACCTAGGTATATGGAGCCTCAGACACGCTGGGAGTCTGATAAGGTAAGCGTCAGACAATCATTGTGCTGTTTAACACTGTACCTCTTCTCATCATGATGGTAGTGTACAATAATAGCAGTGCATCTTGCACATCAGTGTAAAACTACTGGCTCACTAATTCATTTAAGCGATGTCAGTGTGAATTAGGAAAAAGAAATATGGTGTTCTTGACTGTGAAGATTTTAAGGAAAACATCCAACGTGAAATTACAACCATTTACCCCGATACATTCAGGAACAGCTGAAACATGTAATGAACTTGATTAGACATATGTCAAGGTATGTAGCGTGTTTTTTTTTTTTTTTTTAGTTCAGATTGCTTAATCATAGCGAGTGTTATTATAGAATATTCGGGGCCTCTTTCGAGTGATTCACCCTGTTCAAAGGTTGAAACCTCACCCACCAAAACATATAAATAAAATAAAATAAAGAACAGCACGCCTTCTCTTCCTGTCTACACTTGCATCATTTTAGAACACATTATCTCTTCATTCTGAAAAGTGTGTCCTTTTCAGATAACAATGCCACAATATGTACTTTATGATCATACATTATAAAGTTCACCTTGATGCTAAGAGAGTGATCCTTTGTACTTTTAATGTGCCAAGTTTGTTGTTTACGTTGCTGGATCGTGACTATGAAGACACATTAACAGTGTCTGTTCCATTGCATATTGCTGAGAAGTATTCTGCATACAGACACAATGTATAAGTGCAGGTATGTGTCTAATAGGTTCGAGTGTACGCAGTGTATGCAGCCTCCGTTGTGTACGTGCTTGGCAGTATTAAAAGAAGTGATATTATTCTGCAACAGGTGTTGAGATTAAGGCAAGGTGACGGAGAGCTCGTATTTATACAGACACCAGCTGTTCAAAACTGACATGCTGTACATAAGAATGTAAAATCAGACACATGCTTCATAGTTAAGCTCAAGGTTAAAGAGGCAGACACATGCCACATGGAGCCCGTGTGCTTTAATATTAATGACCATCGTTACTGTGCCCTTTAGGATGTAATGTGTGTGACTTTGTCAAGACGGCATCATTCAAATCAAAAGAAAACGGTAAAGACTAGAGCGAAGAAAGGTGAAAAAGCTCATTAAAATCCTTTCTACTGAGATTTTTCAAATATGCCTGTGATGTTCCGGATTTCATTTAGCCCTCCAAAAGGGTTCTTTTAGGAGTTTCAGTTAAGCAGTGTGAGTATATGCTATATATATATATATATATATTTAAAGTAATGACCAATTGTGCTATTTTTCTGCATGTAGGTATTGAACATTTAATTCATTTAATAGCTGAAAATTTATTTAGCGCATAGGTGGCTCAGTGGTAGGATTCTCACCTGCCATGCGGAAGGTCTGGGTTCAAATCCCAGTCAATGCCCAAACCCCAGCCACTGGATGCAGTGTCGGTCCCAAGCCAGGATAAAATGGTGGAGTTGCGTCAGGAAGCGCATCCAACGTGAAACCTGTTCCAAGTTGTTGTGCGGATCGAATAGTCCGCTGTGGCAACCTCTCGACAGGAACAGCCGGAAGACTAACAATAGTTGAAAATCAATTTATAGGAACAATCAGATTTGAGAATTCAACAACATTGTGTTTCAAACGTATCCAGAGGTTCTAGGACATCTTTGTGAATCACTGAGTCAATGATGTTTGTGTGTGTGTATAACTATGGGCTGACCTGAAATGCTGAACTGCGGACTGCTTTGTGTGTGTGTGTGCGTGTGTGCGTGCTGTCAGATGAAGCTCTGAACCACATCTCAGGTAAAGTTAAAACTCCAGCAGACACACGAGTTCATTATCATAAAAAGCCAAGCCTGGCAGACATGCCATAAGAGACAGCACTGCTGCAGGGAACAGCCCACACTAGCCTGCTATTATGACAAACACAATCTGGGAGATATAGAAAAGGACAGGTAGTGTCATTTGCAGTTAAACCTTTATTACCTTTAATAAACATGCCACACTTTTCCTCTTCAGAATGATGGACTACAGAATATGCATGCATAATGGTATAATCACAGAATCTCACTATTATTACTATTCACATGTATGAAATCTCTTTTATGTAATTTTTATTTTTCAGAAAAAGGTATAAACTCAAGAACTACTTGAATTGTCAAAAAGAGAGAAAACGATCAGAATCACAAACGATGAAGAAGTTTCATCACAAGAACAACTTGTGATGAAACGTCTTGTAGATGAAGGTGTAAAACCCGACTGACGTTTACACACGGCTTCAAGCACAGTACTGTGATGAAACTCTTAGCTGCAGTAAAACATCTGAATGGAGCAAACATTTTTAAAAAGACTGCATATCTGTGAATGACGATCCTGGCTGAGGGAACTGGATCATGGCTGAAAAAAACGTTCTACCCTGATGCTATCCAAGCACTAGTGAAACAACTGGATAAGTGCATTAGTGTAGCAGGGGATGAGAAATATAGGTAGTGTTCTGTTATTCTGCTCCCAGTTAGACTTGAATGCCTCATATACAATTTAGGTGTTAAAGTTTTCAACACTTTACTTTTAGTTGGTTATGCTTATGATATAGCACATATAAAAGACCTGCATGACTGTTCACCTATACATCAGTATAATGACTACAAATCTCATATTTTAGATATTTAGCTAGATCTCTAGTGTATGTGTCTTTGCAAACCTAAAACCTTAGAAAAAAAAATCCTGTTTTTGTTCTTTTTCCATTTTTGTATTGGCTGTGATGTATTTGCATGTGGCCATAATGTGACCTACAGTGTGACCCTCAGATCTACAGTTCTCTGGTGGGGCTTAGTACTAGCTCATTTACATAGACACTGAAATGGCGCATTTGGAGGAGGAGTAAAACAAAGGAAGTTGGAGATATACAAAATGCATTATTATATTTTCAGCTGGAACAGGAACACACACGTGCAGACTTTGAGGAACCACTAACACCTGTTTTAACTTGGTAAATAAACAGTAAAATATAGGATCTTAATCAGAAGTGAGATTAAATTGAGGTAACACCTCTTTATAATGACAGAGGAATAAAATATGTTAATACAGGACTATGAAGCCCTACAGTGTATCTTTACCTTTACCATAATTTTAACATTGTTCCTTATTATTGCTTCCCAACTAAATACTGACTGTTGCCATCTCGCAGCTGCAGTGTGCCAGGTTCATCCTGAGCTTCTGTCAATGTCTGCGCGTTATTTTGCATCTTGTCTCCGTGTCCACATGGGGTTCCTCTGGCTTCTCTGGTAACTTTTTATTACAGTGTCTTGACATTGTCACTGGTATTTATAAACCGTGACTGACCTCCAAACGTGCACTGAACTAGAAAAACAGCTGTCATGGCTTTCAAATACAAATAAGCCTGGAAACAACCTTAAGTCAAGTAAAATCAATGTTACTTGACTCCAGTGTTATATCAACCTGACACTGAAATCGATAAACAGCCTGACACCTGTTGGAGTAAGCATTTATAAATGTTTATGTAGATTCATATCAGTTTTCGTAAAATGATGCTGCGTAGCCCTATAAACATCACCGATAAATAAAATGCTAACAAAAGTTCTTTTTTTTTACCCAATCCTGTGTACGTGCAGGATATATTTCAGCTCAGCTAACACTCTGAATCAGCACCTGGCAGCTGCTAAGTGGAACAAAATGTCCCATGCACACAAACAAGACCCAGGAGATTAAAGATAGTTTATTAAATCTGTGTTTGACCCCGAGATCAGACTGCATTGTGTTTCTGGGACGTGAGTGATGCCTCTCGTATCTCTGTAAAAGCTTGTTTTGGGATATGTAGGCCATCTCTCACGTCCTCTTTTAAGTGTGCTGGCATGTGTGCCAGCTCGGCTGGCAGGCAGGATGCCAGTGCTAGTGCAGGGATGAGTGTAGGAAGTGTCCCCTGTGGCAATGTCCCGCTGATCACTGCTCTTTTCCCTTAGGGCACCTGTCTCGCCTCTCCACAGGAACAGACTCCATCATTTATCAGCGGGGCCATGAATACGTCTACAGTGTGATATTTGTACTATTTCAGGACTACTTTTACTTTTAACACCAGCTGCAGAGTTTGAGGCAAGAAAGTGCTCCATTATGTCCATACAGGGGGATAAACTATTGCATGTAGGGCAAGTGGTCACATTTGTAAGGTGCTGGTTTGTCTGCATACAGTTAAATAGTTATGTTGATCTTACCTGAATTTACAGCATCATAAGACACTCAAGCGCTTTAGGGAGAAGAAAGGATATTTCCTTTGCAACTCAATCCTCCAATTATACAAAACTACTGGGAAATAGCCCAGGTAATTTATAAGTGCACTAGGGGGCTGTTGCTGACTGGTGGGCAAAAAGAAGTAATAAAAATAGCCATACTTCAAAGAATTCATGCAAGATTTTTTTTTATTAGTATGTGAAAAAACCTATTACATGTTCATCATACCTTTTTATAGAAATCACGTAATTCTCACAGGAAATATTGCTTCCTCTAAGCTGAAGGCTCTTTTTAGCCTAAGCACGGGTTACTTTAAGTTAAGTATTTGTGGTTCTTTGTGGTATATGTTCCCATTTTCATATACTGTAAGTTCGCTAGTTTCCTTGTATTGTCCAAAATTTAACGGGTGACAACTCTGTGTTGGCTATAGAAAAAAAAAAGGGGGCGAGATGTGTGAATGTGTGCATTCTCTCCCCCTGCAATGGACTAGTGTCCAGGGTGTATTCCTGTCTCACTCCTAGAGCTCCCTGGATGGACTCTGTAATCCACTGTGACCCTGCCAGGGATAAAGAATTCATTGACAGTAAGTGAGTGAGTGAATTTGACATAACAGCAGTGAGCTTAGTGGCATACATTATAAAACTTACATAAGAACATCATTTTAAATGACAGTCACAACCCTGGCAGGCATAAAATAATGATGGCAGTTAGCTGTCAAGTAAAACCATTAACTATTTATGTTAATTAACTCAATTTTGAAAAAAAAAATCACCTTTTAGTCATTTTTTTTTACATTAGTCTCCAGTGTGTGAGTACAAACAGAGAATGTGAGAATTTCCCCCCCTGCTATTTTTTTGATTGGCCAGAGATTAAACAAGCCAATCAGAATTTTCCCCAATTGTGACCTCATATAGGACGATGCCATCCTCTCTCCCTTGTTGCTCAGCTTTGCTGTTCTCTAATGGGGCGTAGGTCAGCAGTAGCTCATTTACGTAGACACTGAATCAGCATGTTTGATGGGGTACTCACATAAATGGAGTTTGAGGTGGGAATACATAATCCGAGCGGTGTTCCAGCAGGAGCATTAGCAAGCAATTTGGGGAAAATGCGAGACTTTAACTGGTGGAAGAAATAGTAAAATATAGGACCTTTTAAATTGTCATTCAGGCATTTTTATATCAAAATGCCATTGCAATACAAGTTTGCAAACTGAGATGTTTTACTGGGAAAGTTACATAATACATACTTTACATCCTACATTATTTTACATTCATGAATGCAGTCAGGCTGCTATTGCCCTTCAGTGATAGTTGAATTTTTTTCCCACAACAGGCATGTTTAAACCTTTCAAACTCTTCAAAAAGGGGATAGATAATCTTGAGACAAAATGGGCAGCAATGTAAGTAATGATTAATAATACAACCTTTGAATGTATTGCATTTTTTTTTTCAGATGCCATCACGGAATTGAAGCGCAGTGTTAATTAGGCAGGATGGATGGACGAATATGAAATCACATTAGAACGAGAAAAGGATGAACTCAGCCACCTGCTAGTGATTTTGGCATTTATTTATTCAAGAGTTTCATTCCATACATATTAATTACACATGAAAAGAAATTGCAGAACAAATGAATACACAGAGGCAGAAGACATAACTTAAAATGATGCGTTTTCATTATCAAGAAGCACAGATCCCGTCAATTGTCTGGTGCCTCTGTCATCTGAAGGCCAACTCGCCTAAAGCAAGTTACTCCGAGGGTCCGAAAGCGCTACTTACTGCTCCTGTATACCTGATCCGCTCGGCATGAAGAGAAGTGCTCACTGTTAACACGCTTAATACGTCACACTTGTATTCACACTGAATCTCCACAAATCTTAAATTTGCCTTTTCTTATAACAGATGGTTATAAGGCAGTAGGTGTTGATTGGTGTATATGATGGTTCTAGCTCGGGCTTTCCACAAAATATCCTTTACCCAGTTAGAGGAAGTCTTATACTGTACACTTACACAGATTGAATGCACATGTTATCATACTGCTCATCTATTACATAAGTCAGCTCTGACTGGTGTGTATCTTGTCTTTATGCTTATTGATATAGACACTACTTGTTAATGTTTCTGTAATTATCATCTTTATTGTTTTATTTATGGTGAGAAATGAACAAAAGACCAGTGTATTCCTTCGTACAAACACTATGGGATGGATGACACCATTGATGTCTCTTCCTGTGAAACTCATGCGATCATGGCAAAAAAAGGACAGCAGTAGATAACAAAACCTTAAATAAACACTGAGATTTTTATTAACATTATGATTGCCTATTTGGAAATGTAACAGATACAGAGCTTCAATAGATGGGAAGTGCTTTGCAAGTCTGTCGAATCAGATTATAATAATAATAATAATAATAATAATAATAATAATAATAATAATAATAATAAAATAAAAATAAAAAAAGACCCAAAGAATCATTCCTGAGAATAAAAGTAAAAAAAATAAAAAATAAAAATAGGAATCACAAGCTCTTTTTGAGTAATGGAATCACATGCTCTTTGTGATATACAGCAGCCAATTTCTGACTCAAACACTGAATATTCATTTTGTACAGAAATTGCATTTCTTCATATTTGAACACACAGCAGTTTGTGATGTCCTGCTATCAAAACAACATAAACAGGCAGTTTCGTATGAAAAAAAAAAAGGCGATTTCTTAAACAATAGTTACATGTTGGATAGGGGTTTCTCCAGTCTGTTTATAAAGAAAAATATTACAACAAAAAACTTTTTTTTCTTTTTTTTCTAGGAAAAATAAAATAAATATAAAGTACTGTATCTAAGCTATGTGGCAAAATTCTGGAACAAAACCCATTTACATATAATCACGATTTACACACTCGGCAAATCTCAGCGTGTGTTTCATTATTTTTATGTTTCAGAGCGTAACATGCTGCATCTAGTAGGGCAGAAATAAAATTTTGAGAGTTAGAGAGTTTTCAGGTGTGTTAAAGATCATTTCACCTCACATATTACAGGCCCAATTACAGGTTACGCTTGAACTGAGGGAAATTTCACAGCTTTTCAAAAAAAGCTACACTCCACAGCACCTGCAAACATTTGTGCCGAGATGAACCTCCTAATGACGAAGCTCAAAGACATCAGCGGCACCTGTGCTGTCAGTACAACAATGTGCACTCTGCTAAATAAAAATCTGGTAGCGTGGAAAAATAAGAATTGATGAAAAGGGGGGGCGACAACAACAACAACAAAATCACCTTGTAATTTTTTGTTTCCTTCAGTAGCTAAATCCATGCGTCAGAGAACTCTGAAATCCACTTATAGGCCATATTACAAAGCTACAGTTTACAATCTTCATCAACAAGATGTGAGAGTCAACTATAGCAAGCATAAAGGAAATTATTTCTGAAATGACTTAAAAATGAAACCTATATGGCTTGAGGCTATATACTAGATGTATCAGACTCACAGGGAAATTCAATTATTGTATGTTTATCCTACAAAAAAAAAAAAAAAAAAAAAATCTCCATCAAAACATCAAAATTAACCTCCCATGTCGAACGAAAGACAGCAAGGGTGGGTAAATGTAGCTGTAAGTGCAGGCTTTGACAAAAGACATAATTGGTTGAAGGCAGAAACCAGGCATTATAGTTTCCTGCACATCTCTTCTTGTCACAGCAACATCTGTTGTTCCTTCCTAAATTAGAAGTCATTCTGGACTGATCTTCAGCAAATACCTGACTGTTCTCACCCCACACAACATGCAGGAAAAAAAAAATTGCATGTGTCATTACTTTCCTAATACTTGTCTATGCCTGCCCTCACCTTAATAAAATCACCAATCCTGTCAGATCCTCTAATACGAACTGGGCCCACATTTCAGCTACAGTTTGTCAGGACCAATGGCAGTGTTTCAGCTGCTGTTCTAAACAATCCCACAGGTTTTTCCCATTAAAAAAAAAATTAAACCCTGTTATACTATCTGAAGTGACATCCAAACACATCAGTCACTTCCTTTCACAGATGTCCTTTTGTCAAATCAAATGCTTTTGTCTCTCCCTCAATGCTACATCTTTCTCTGACCCATTTAAACACAACACAGAGTCATCAGATTCTGGCCAACAACTGCAACTGTCTGCTTTTAGGCTACGTTTGTAACCTGTTGACACTGTACAATAATGTCATGCTGCTGTTGAATGTTACTCTTTTATTTATTTATTAATTATTATTTTTTATTTTTATGAAAAGCTTATATGGATGAGACGTGAAGATAGAAATATAACATTTGAGCCTGCCTGTACAGTACGCTGTATGCTAGGAATTCAATAAAAGCCATTTTATCCATTCTACTGCATATCATTTCCTCAGCATTAATAATTCTCATTTTACATAAGAAACTGACAGTGAGCTATCAATTCCTCAAGCCCATTAACTACAGTATGCACTCTGACCAATAGTACATTAAGGGTTTAAATTAAGTGCTAAATTTTCACTTTCCATCACTACCTTAATTTGCAGCATCTATTATCAGTCCTTATAGGAATATTTAACTTCTACTTGCTCTTTTCATACCTAAGTTGTTTTTTTTTCTTCAATTTTTACTATAAGATCTGAAATAAAATCATCACATCAAAATGGTATTATTATTATTATTATTTTTTTTATAACAAATGTAATACTTGTACAGTATATACACCTTATGTTGAAATTAAACTGTGTAAAAAAGATGTAGAGCGCTTGTTAAAATTCCCCTTGGACCAAAAACAAACAAACAAACAAACAAACAAACAACAAAAAGAAGCGATCATTTTAATTAATGTGAATAATAGGCTAATATACAAATTTCTTGATATGTGGGGCCCCAATGTCTGACAAACAATTTTCACTACTTACTACATTAAGCAGATGTAATATACAGCCTTATTAACAAGGGCACCTATTGATTACAGAAATGCAAAAGTAAGAAGAATATGAAAAAACAAAACACTGTAATCATTCATCAATGTCCGATGAGATGTAATGGGCATAATATATGTTTTACATCATGTTCACTGATTTACAAAAACGTTTTAGATTAGCTTCAGTGATGTTTTCTAATCTCTACATACTGCCATAATCAGTGTGTGTTATCAAACAGTCACTCTTTAACTCTGCGAGTCCAAACTCTGTTGTGCTTCTACATTTAATCTAATCATTAGCTTATGATGATGTGGACAGGAGAAAAAGCTTGCACTAAATGGCATGAAACGCCATCATGATTTTCTGGAATTGATTATAATTATTCTAACATTTAGATAAAAGCCTGTTACACTTTAATTCTCAAATCGAATCTGACTGATCATTAATAATTTAAAATGTTCATGTTTGATGCTCATGATATAAACTCCAGAAGCAGTTAGCGATGAACACATGTCCATGACAATGCAATAATTGATTATGTTCACATTACAGGATAGAAAATTAAACGTGCCTACATGTGAGACAGGTCACTTATCAAATTATTTTTTTTAAGTAACTACTGTATCTACTAATTATCACAGAGGTGCCCTACTTGATAGTTTGTTGAGTTTCTAATTATAGTTGGTTAGCTGTGCAAAGTTTGAATGAACATTGAACACCAACGCTGCTGAGAGACTGTTGTCTATATGGAATTTGTTGAAGGTGTACCAATTTATAAGAAATTTGTATTCTGTTGCTAAAGTGGTCATATGATTGGTTTCCTGACACATTTCCTGGTGGTTTATTCAAACTTTCGTCAACAAAATAAAATATTACCCAAACGTCTGATTCATTTATTAGATATTTAGGCCACTTTCATATGCAATACAAATGATACAAATCTCTAGTTTCAAGTTTATTTGTCATGGGCACAAAACATCTGAAATAATGAAATTAAAATTGTACATTGAAATGCTTGCTGTGGGGGAACTATACCTCTATTGGACTTCCCCAAATTATTGCATAAGGATAATCCAAGTCTCTGTGAATGAGATTTTATTACTGTTCTTACTTTTCTTTTAAAATAAAATACTTAAAACATTTTTTAAGTAATATTTTCTTACTGTTACTTATTTATTATTCCATGGTAGTGATGATGTAATCCTTTGGCAGTATGTAAATATTATATTTGTAATCTAAGACAAAGACAGAGATTTGCTTTTACTCAATACAGTATATAAAAAAATTATCTGGTGAAAAAAATGTGAATCTGCCTCTGTCTCTGGGAAAGAGATATTACTACTGTATATAAATCATAGTATGACGTATTAGAGTGTTATCATGAAGATGTGACTTGTATTACAGCAAACACTATGGGCCAGAGTTGCTCTAATAGACAATTAATCAACTTATGTCAAATCAGATTTGAGAATTCAACAGCACTGTTTTAAGACAATTTTATCTTAAAAAAAAACAAAAAAACAAAACAAAAAAAACACAGGATCATGAACCAGATATCAGATATGTCAGATATCATGAACCAGAATGTATCATCTATAGCTTTTTTTCCCCCTTTCACCTAAATGTATAGTAATTTTTTTTGAATGGGTTCTTTCTTTCTTTTCTTTATGTGTGTGTGTGTGTGTGTGTGTGTGTTTGTAACAACTAATAATTTTTACTATATACTCGATGTCTGTTCATTTGAATGACAGGCAGATGTGAACAGTTGTGAGGTTTATTATTAAAGTCTGTAATGTGAACATAGTCACTATATCCTATAGTTTCAGTGAGACAGTGCAGGGAAATACAGATCAGTCCAGTGACGCAGTATTTCACATACACACAGCAACTTGATGGGTACAGAAAGTAAGGAAACTTCTTTAAAGTCACTGGTTTGTCCCCAGCCTACACCCCCTGCACTTCTACTAGCTACCTTTTTATTATGTAAAACATGGGAGTATTCAGTTGACTCTTAATGACCCTTAAACTATCATATAGGCTTCTTGCCAATATCTACATTTCAAGTACAAATACTGGTTAATACGAGTGCAAGCTATCAGTCTGACTGCGTGAATCTTCACGCTCACTATGAAACACACACTAATCACTGATCAGCATTTTTCTGTAAGTTTAAATGGGTATCAGCTACTCTTCTTAAGAAAAAGATTTCCTTTATATTTTTTTTTACTGAAGAAAAATTACAACAGTGTTGAAATAAACTGTATAAAGAAAAAGAAACAAAAATACATATATACATTAGAGATGATACCGCGTTCATAATAGTGCTGAAGATTAAAAAAAAAAAGCAAGCAGCCAATCCTAAAACACTCAACCCAACTGAAGGCATTGACTAAAACCTCGGATGGATGTCTATATATTATATTGAGGCACTGTGAAAGAGTAATGGTAGGGGATGTCTGAATGAAATTGGAGTGAAGTATTGAACTGGATTGTGGTGGTTTGGCCAACGATTTACGTTTTTTCAGACACAATGCGAACATTTTGAATAAAAAAACAAAAAAAAAAAAGGCAAAGATTATCAGCAGCCATGTCTGGAAAAAGTAGCAGGTGAGATTCAGTACAAGCTGATAAAAGAAAAGAATACCAAAAAATAAAATAAAAAACCCCACAGATGCAAATAAAGAACATAGGGCATGAGTAAAGAAATGTCCGCTGCTGCCAGACAAGGTTCCTACATGGAGCAGGGGATGAGAGAGAGTGATATTTATATATATATAGAGAGAGAGAGGGGGGCAAGAGAGAAGCGAGTGGAGCGCAGTCTAAATGAAGTACTCCTTCTTTTCCTCTGTGTGTGCGTGGTTACCATCTGCGTTGATAATGGCTGTGTCTGCGTCAGGGGCGTCGTCCGCTCCTTTGGCCTCGTTTGTCAAATATGTACCTGTTCGGGTAAAAAAATGTCATTGTTTGAATTAAACACATATTATGATTCACCAATAAATACTCAATGCGTCATACAAACACTATGGCCAAAAGTTTCTGGACACCTGGCTATCGCACTCATATGTGCATTCCGACCAACCCAGTTCAGATTATTCTCTCGTGGCGGTAATAATAACCTTCAATTTTCTCAGAAGGTGTTCCTCTAGGTTTTGAAGTGTGGCTTCGGGGATCTGTGTTCATTCAGCCACAAGCGCATTAGCGGAGTCAGGCGAGGAGCCCCGGGACGCAGTCAGCATCCAATTTATCCCAAATGTGTTCACTGGGGTCGAGATCAGAAATCTGTGCGAGGCAATGCAGCACTTCCGAGTAAGCCTCGGCAAAACAAATTCTTGCAACTCACATCGTGCATACTTTTGTGGGGGGAAATGTTTGGGACTGTTATTTTCAGTGAAGAGAAATTGTTATGCTACAGGTTACAAAGATATCCTAAAGAATTCCACTTTTCAGGTATCCGCAAACTTTTATATATATATATATATATATTGCTAGTTAGTTATTCATAAACAATGAATAGAATTTGAATGCTTTAATAATTTTTTTTACAAATTTTATAAATATTTTGAGAATTTCACCTTTATGTCGTGCCAGATATCGGCCCAGGACGATGATTAAGCAAAGGGTGACAAAGACAACAACGGCAACTACTCCACCAATCAGAGCGTGATCTGGACCATGCTGTCCCAGAGCATTAGGATCTGGAGAGAGAGAGAGAGAAAAAGCTTTTAGGGAGAAAAACAAAACTAGCTGAAAAACAGGAATTACAATCCCAGAGGAGCAACGTTCTAAGCTTACAAACAAACATACTAAAATAAATACATGAATATTTAAGCACATGTAATAAAAGAAATACCTTAATCCATATACTGAGGGCACAGGATAAAATAAATGCTATTTGCTCCTCTGACAATCGGTGCACTATGTCTCTTCAGTCTCACCTTTCCCTGGCCAAGCTAGTGTCAAGATTTGCGAGAAAGATTTGGATGTGAAATCATGAAGATGAAAGAAAAGAACAGCACTCTAACATTCATTGGTGTGCTGCTAGGCTTTAGAGAACAAGCGAACACATACAGAGAAAACGCAAGAATAATAAAATCATTAACAAGTTCAAGGTCAGCTGATTGTGAGAGAGCTAGTACATACTCAGATAGGGACAGATCTAACCATGTTACATGGATAATTATAAAGCAGAACAAAAGCTGCTGTAAAAAAAAAGTGACAGACTGAACACAATGCATGCCTTAATGAAGGTTCTTTATAGAAAAAAAAAACAATTATAGAAGTTCATCGTCTTGCAGCATTAGTAGAATGCTTGTGGTGTAATCCAGACCGATTGTCAAAAGGTTTATGAAATTGTTTATGCTATTGATGCTTTTGATTTTTCATCTTTTTTTTTAATAATACTATTTAATTGATGCTGGTCATGTGCTAAGTTATTGCGTACATCTCTACACATACACATTTGCATGAAAAAAGAGGGAAGCGATGAGACATTACTTTCAAGCCTCCAACATCTCTGCCACAAGTACACACACTGAGCATGTTATTAGGAACATTATAGGGTACTACTAATGGCTAGGGCCTCCATTTGCTCTCAAAACAGCCTAATTTCTTCATGCCATGGATTTCAAAAGGTCTTGGAAACGTTGCTTTGAGATTCTGATACAGATGATTTTTCAGGTGCACTTTCATGCTGTGAAGCTGCTGAAAGGAAATGGCACTGAAGAACACTGAACTCGTTGTCATGGTCATAAAACCAGTATGAGATGACTTTTGCTTTTTTACATAGTGTATTATCATGCAGGAAGTAGCCATTACATGATAAACTGCGAATTGTAAATTATGACCATAAAGGCATGCACATGATCAACAATAATACTCAAACTGACTGTGGCAAACAAGCAGTTACTGATTGGAACCAATCGACCCAAAATGTGCCAAGAAATATTCAAGCTGTGTTCAAGTCAAACTGGGACTTGTCGTCTTCATGAACACCACTTGGGGCAACATCCCCTACACAGTTCTGACCTCGATACATTTCACAAATCAAGTAGGCAGTCCATTATGGCTCTGGTGTACTGAAAAGACTTTCTACCTTGATGGTATCCAAGCACTATTGAAACACTGGGATAAGTGTATCTGGGGATTATATAGAGAAATAAATGCATTTTTTAAAACTCTAATAACTGTGTTCAGTTATTCTGCACAACTAAACGTCCCAGTTTGACTTGAACACCCCTCGTAGGAATATTCTCAGCCAGCATGTAAGCATCCTCTAATGTGAGTCTTTATCAGCGCACATGATAAAACAGGTGTAAAATATCAGTTCAACAGCCCATGAACAATAGTGTGGCTGAGAATTGAAGGCTGGTTATAAATGGGAGTTATTATCACAGTAGGGAGTTATTAGGAATAAAATTCAAAGATGTAGCTGCATTACATTTGTCTTGCTCTTTCTCTCTGACTCTCTCCTTCTTTCTTCTTTTTAAATCCAGTTTCCCCCACACAATTTGGTCATTTTACCAACACTCATACACAACAGTCATCAACCATGAGTAGAGGCTAATATGTGCTTCCTCTGAGACATGGGCACTGCATCTTTTTCGAACCTCTGCACATGCTATGCCACAGGGCAACATAACAGCTAACGGCCCTCTTCTGCATTCTCGTTGACATCCCTGAGTAACATCATTCCTCCCACACGGAGAGCACAGCCGAACTCCCAACCACGGATGGCTGTGATGTAAAATAGCATCTATAGGGTGTAAGTCCGCCTTGTTTACCTACAAAAAAAGCTGTCCCGATTTAGCATACCCACCTTGTCATATACGATAACATCCATCTCAAGGGCACTTACGCTTGTGTTAAAGTCATTCGCACAGCCCCATGTTCGAGAGTCATATCTCAGTGGTGATGAGGATAGGGACAGGCACCTCATGCATGTGCTTCGGGGTTGTCATAATTGGATATCTTCAGTGCTTGCTCTATTTATATCAGCAGCCAATGAGGCCAACGTGATGAGAACCTTCCTGGGGCAAGTCTATTGACATGGCAAACTCTTTGTGCAGCCCAGCAGATGATAACGATATGAAAAGTAATTTCTACAGCCGGGCAGATTGATATGGCCAACGCGGGGCATTTCATTATGTCCTGCTCTGTTTAGAGCAATTGGCTGTTAAAGCAGGAAATGTGCTAGTTTAATATATGAATCTCCACCTCCGTGCCTGTCCGTCTGTGTCTGACTGGCTAAACTAATCAGTGATCGCTTTCCTAGCTGTAGCTTAGCTGTGAAAACAAGGAAACAGCAATGCATACTTCTTTCTCTTGAGCACATTTTGTAAAGAGACATAAAATGGCCACAGAATGCACTCCCAGTGCGTCTGACATATTAATATTAAATTCCCTAAAGCTGTAGTTATTATGCAGGCTGCACATATTACTTCCTGTTATCCATGTGGAGTGCTGCGAAATGGTGGAAATGGTCGACCAAACGATCGAGCAAAAGCTAAAGCTTATTTATTCTATATCCTTATTGTATACTGATTTATCCTGAACAGGATGCCAAGGTCTGGAGCACACACACTACGAGCAATTTGGACTTAATCTAAGTCTTTGGAATCCAAAGAACCCAGAGGAAACCCCCTTTAAACACGTGGAAAAACATGCAAACTTCATATACACAGATTCAAACCCTTGACTCTGGAAGTGCTAAGCCACAGTGCTAACCATTACACCAACATACCACCTATAAGATGGAGGTCTAAAGCTCTTTTTAAATGAAGAACAAGTGAGTGTTAATGACGTATGTGCTGTAATTCAAAACTGTGACAATAAAACCAAAATCGACTTGTGCCAGATGCTAACTCAGCGGGAAAACCACAGACTTAAGTGGCTTTGGAAGGCAGAAGAAATTTTTACACATCTTACGAATTGTTTATTTTTTAGGCTTTAGTGAATTGAAAGGACTGCATAATGAGACAAGAGAGTAGCGCACTTGAGATGTTGCCATGCACCTTGCACATAAACTGTGCACTTACTGTAAGCTTCTTTTTTTTTTTATATATATATAATATATAAATTTGCTGTGACACTTAACTATGTCTAAAACCAGGATGGATCTTAGTACATCTTGGTCTCTTTGTCACTATAATTCTAAGGCTGTATGTTTTATGAGTCGAATGAATCCAAGCAGGGATGTTCTGACAGTGTCTCCTTGCCAGTGGCATGGCAAGAAATGTGGAAGCTCTTTTTCCACAGGCAAGACGCAAGCAGAGAACTAAAACATGCTGATGCAAACCAAAACATCAGAGTGGTGAGAACCTGAGCCAAAATTTTCCTCTCTTCCTAGTAGGACAGTTCAAGGTTAAGATGAATATTTATGACACATTGTAATTCAGCACCTGAAGAGCAAGGATTGTGCTATCTAGGATTACCCGTGCAGTTGTTCAGGATTAACGCTGCATCTTTGATGTACTCGGGTGAATGCTGCAGTTAGAACCATATACACACGAATAAGCAAAATGTGTGTGCGCATTGCAAGTGCATGTGCGAGTGTGTATGTGTCTGCGAGACCCTGTGCTGATCTTCCTTTTCTTAGTTGAGCTATCGAGTGTTTCTGATGAGAAAGTGCTGAGCTGCAGAGCTTCATCTACTGAGCACAATAAAACTCTTATTAACATGCAGAAAGGGACCCTCCTATTCTCCCTCTGATGAACACATGCACGTCTCAGGTGACCAGTGGTGTGTTACTCGATAGAAGGGTATAGAGGAGCACGGTTGGGTGCGTGTAGTCACAACACCACTGTATCTCTGTTTAAAAGTCAATGTAAAAGTCAAAGTGAAACCTCACTTATCTGTTGTTGCTTATAGGCAATAGGGGCACAAAAGTTAATAAACAAGCAATCAAGATCAGGTTCGAATGGCTCTTCCAACTGAATCTTATACGATTGGAACGGCAAATGACCAACTTATTAATGACATCACCTCAGTATAACATCCACAGTATAGTGGTATGACTTAGAGTTGGACTTTATCAATGTGCTCATATACGAAAATGCTATACATACAATACAGTTTAAACACTTGAACAGTTTTGTGATGCAATATTTAGGGCAATAATGCTGTAATTATGTTCAAACGTTCTATCAATATTTACACTAGGACGTGTGTCTGCATTCAAGATATTAAGTATACATGCAGAGGTGAAAGCTACTGTAAATAAGTACATTTACTTTGTTATTGCACATACTTCATTACTATACTTAAGTACAGTTTTCACTACCAGAGTCCCTGCTTGCACTCTGCACTATTATATACATTGACCTTATACATTATGTCACTGTTAGTACTGTATACCCAGCCCTCTATCCATCTCTCTGTCGAGCTACACATGGCACTCCTGAGTTGCCAGTGATTCTGACTCCCTCTGCCCTCCAGACCTGTCTGACACATCCTGACACCCAGCTTCTGGTCGGAGATGTCTTCGCGTGGATGCCTCTGGCTCGCTGCTAAGGATGGCCCCATGTGGTCTGCTTGTGATGCGTGTGGTGACTGAGGACGATTCCACTTGACCATGAAGATGATGCAGAGAGCTGTTCTCTGATGGCTTGTGACTGCAGTCACTCAATAGTTCAGGACTAAAATTCCCACAAGCAGTTTTGTACGTGAGCCTCCACCAACGAAAGTGGCTCCATATTAACGAAGTTCATATTAACAACACCTTTCCTGTGATACTGAATTTCTAGCCTCCTAACACACAATATGACTGCAAATCAATCCCTGCTATCTGATATCACCCAAATGATGATGGGCTCCCTGTTGAATCTGGTTTCTTTTAAGGTTTCTTCCTAATGCTCAACTCAGTTTTGTCCTTCTACCGTCGCCCTAGGCTTGCTCATCAGGGACAATCTAATAAGTATAATTTATACACATTTCATAATTTCCGAACTCATTTCCATATTTTTTTTATTCTTTAAAGCTGCTTTTCGACAGTGACAACAATGAGGGTGAATATTTTTTACTCCACTACATAAATTACTCCACTACACTAGTAACTAGTAATCTGCTGCTTCTACATAATTATAATTGTGCATGGCATTGCAATACATAACCACAGTGGTGTGTAGTGCTTAAATGGTTATAGATAATACACTATTAGCTATTTAAATGCTAATGCTATTATATGTAATGTGTGATTTGTATTTATATATGTATATATGTATATATGTATATGTGTGTGATTTGTCTTCTCTCTGATAAATGCTTAACAAGCAAGCAGGTGCTTGGAGTGGAACTGGTTGCAAATTGTGACAAAAACGGCTTGTTTACAGTAGAGTGAAGAGAGAGAGAGAGAGAGAGAGAGAGAGAGAGAGAGAGAGAGAGACTCTTACTAAAACTTAAAGGCTATACCGAGCTACTATAATACAAGCTCAGTACTTTTGATACTCAAGTAAAATTGAAGGCGTGTACTTGGGTACATTTTCTTAAGTAGAAATGTAAATGGATGACTCCCACCTTGAGGTACAGTATCTCTACTTTTTCTCAAGTACAAGATTCGTGATCTTTTTCCGCTACTGCATACTGTATAGGTATGCTATATACATACATGCTTTAATATTTTGGGCTCCACAGTAGGTTGCCAAAGTTTTCAGAAGCAGGTGCATGTTTTTTTTTTTTTTTAACAAGCAGTTGCCATTAACTTGGGGACAATAAAAATGGTAGACGAACTTAGGACAGATAAATATGATATTTTAAACTGAAAAATTCAATCCTAACCCATTAACATGATATGGTACTGTATGATAGGAATGAACTGATGGTGAGCATAAAACTGACATTGATATTTAACACTCATTATATTGCCGAATTATTGATGCAAGAATATTTCTAATTTTATTGATAAATGTATGATAAATGTGGTTTAGATTCATAATGGGGCTTCCACCCTGATTATATGGAAGCTTATGGCAACTAGCATTTTTTAAAATATTATTTTTAAGCTTAGTTATTTTGTAGCTAACTTTTAAAATAGGTATTTGCAATGAAAAAATGGATATGAGCTCCCATATACCCTGCCTAGCAACGACAAGCATGATGTACGTCACTGGATTAAAAAGCTAAAATAAACAAATGCAAATTCTGACATTTCAAAAATGAAAAAGATGACATAAATGGATAGACATGTGACATATATACGGAGCAAAATCATTATAGTCCATTTTTTGCTTGGAAGTTTGTTAGTATGGATTTTATGTGAAGAGGTATTGCTGAGGGGATAGAACAAGCCTGGGGGATGTTATTTGTATTCCATTGCACTCACATGTGAGTCATCAGAGGGATTTAACATCTGAAGAACCTGAGATCATACACTTTTCACTCATTCCTCCCAAATAAAAAGAAAGACACACATGCATGATCACCTGGTGAAAAATAAACTAGTGCTAGTCACACAGAGTGATTTAAAAGTGAAATATTTGAAATTTAAATGCGTGCACCATGGACAATGCTGGCCCCCTGGGTGGTGTAATTACTGTAGGTTTTCATAATAGATTACAGTCTTTCATTTAGGTTAAAAACCATGTGCGGTGAATTTAAAGCTTATAGAAACCATAGCAAATCCAACTGCCAAGCACCAGTTAGTAGATTTCTGATCCTAATTTATGGGAATTTCACCAAATGTGATCACTAGGCATCATTGTCAGTAATAAGCTGTGTGAACCTGTAATCTGTAAAAACAGAAAAAAGAAGCCTCAGACTCTATCTAACATATCTCAATTTCTTACAAAGTGGTATCTTTAAGATGCTTCTTATTAGAAGGATGAGACACCAAAGGTCCAGAGACACATTATATCATAATTTTTAAATAAAATTACATAGTGAAACTCCAAACTAGATGAGACACTGACAAAATTAAGGGTGAAAATGTGGGGTTCATTCCAGACAATTACTTAAAGTGACTCCTGCTATTAGAACATAATAGATGGAGAGATTATTAGCCCTCATTTCTATTCAGCTGCAAGTTTTAATGATTTCTCTTTTCCATCCTTTGCCTATTTTAAATTGTGCCTATAATTCATAGAACTATGTTACTTCGTATGGTAGGTCATCAGTAACTATACTGCAGGATTTAGCAAAGACCTTTGCATTATTACATTTTTATTGCCCTTGCACTCCATTGCATTTTGAACAGTGGGCAGGGATCGCATTCTTTATGGCTGTCTCCATAATAATCTTCCCTGGAGAGATATAGCAGCCAACTGTGCCTTACATATTTAAAGATAAATAACTAAGTAACTACATTATTATTATGATTATGATTATTTTCCTTTTGTGGGAACTCAAAGGAGCCATTTCCCCCCACAGTGCCACTTTTTGTCCCACTGTCAAGAACAATCGAAAAACTGAACTAAATCAATATGCACCTAACAATCTCTAATCCATCCCTGAGAATAGATGCATTACATTTTCTAAGATATACTCTGAGTTACTTCACGTTCTCTCCAAGAATTCATTCCACAGTGGAGTCGAAGCTTGCTGTGTTCAAGCTTGCAGACAGCGTGCAAAGACCTGTTCTTCTACTGGCCAGTCAGCACAGAACCTCTGTAAAAGTCCCTGATGCACTAGTATGCATATGTATACTGCTCACCTGAGCTCTAGAGATAGTAGAGAAAAGGAGGACAAGGCACCATGTAGAGTCCTAATTGGATGAGCAAAGCTCTCCAAGGTGAGCCATTCTGCCAGCCACTGAGGAACAAAATGCTTGAACTTGCAAATGGTGCTCGGAGGATTCCTCATTTGTTTGTGTCTCACTGGGAGCAGAGCCCGTGAACAAGGGCGCGTCCAGTCTGCTGCTGTCAGCCCATTACTCCCCCGTTGAGCATGCATGCTGTGTGCTCACTGAATATCTGCTCAGTGCATGAAGATGCATATGTTTCAGCCTTATTTGGAGACGCTACACTGACCATGTGGAAACTGTTTGATTTAATCACTCAAGCCCAACATTTACACTTCAAATCTGCATCATCATAAAAACAAACAAAATTCCTCCTGTCAGTCTCAGGGCACTTTGACTGATGGGGCTGACTCTACTGATGCCTGTTAACTTGTAAATTTTTTAATAAGATGTGGGCGGCATGGTAGCACAGCAGTTTTGTCCTCAGGTCCCCAGTTTAATCCAGAGCTTGGGTTATTGCCAATATGTCTGAGTTTCCTCTCACCTACAAAAAAAAAAACATGTCATGTCAGTGGACTAACTATGATAAATTGGATTCAGGTGTGAACAGTATGTGAAGAGTATGTTGCAGTGCTCTGGTCTCCATCAAGGGTGCATTCCTATCATACTGCGTGTCCATAGATACATTAAAAAAATTCGCCTGGACTGTTGACACAGGTCGCAGGTAGGTTGCATCCATGGATTCATGCTGTTGGAACCAAATAGTGACGCTCCCATCTGTGTGCCTCAGCAGAAATCAAACTTTCCAGGATATGTTTTTCCCTGACTTTAGCAATTGCTGATCTTGGCTGAGAGGAGTAGAACCTGATATGGTCTGCTGCTGTTGTAGCCCATTTGCCTCAAAGTTCAACATGATGTGCATTCTGAGATGTGCATTCTTTCTGCTCATCACAGTTGAGTGTTTACTTGAGTTACTTTAGCATTTCTGAAACCTCGATGTAGTTTGGCCATTCTTCGTTGACCTCTCTCGTAAACAAGGCATTTCTGTCTGCTGAACTGCCACAAACTGGGTGTTTTTTTTTTCTTTTCTTCATTGCATCATTATGAAAAACTCTAGAGACTAAGGAATTCTCAGGAGGTCAGCAGTTAGAGAAATATTGAAACCAGCCCATCTGGCACCAACAGTCATGGCATGGCACTGAGAACAAGTTTTTATTCCTTATTCTGGTAATACCTGCTAGGGAATATCTGCATGATTTTAGCGAGTGCACTGCAGCTACATGATTGGCTGGTTAGATAAATAGGTGTTACACTTGTTACTTACATTGCTGCTCAAAAGTTTGGGATCAATTTCTAACTCTGATTTTAGAAATTCTGGTTCTGATTTTTATTTCTTTCTACTTTGTAAAGCAATGCAGAAGGCGTCCAAAATATGCAACAATCAACTTTGAACAGTTAATATTGAGATGTGTCTTCTACTCATCATCTGTAAAGCTTTCATAATGGCTCTAATCTGAGTTTTTATTTTATTTTTTAAGCCTGGTAACTCTAAATGGACGACTTCTCTGGAGAAAAAGAGGGAAGTTTTGGTCTTGCTTTTCTGAGAAGGTCTTCATGAGAGCCAGTTTCATCATGGTGCTTCATGGGTGCTTTGATGACTCCATACGGTTCTTGCAAGAACTATTCCAGAAAGTCTGACCTCCGTGTCTTAAAATGACAACTGACTGTTATTGTTGTTGTTACGTAATTACCTAATTCCATGTGTGGTATTTCATAGTTTTGACATCCCCAGTATTACAGAATGTAGCAAATAAATTACTAAACAAAAACAAAGAAATCTGCAAGTTATCCCAAACTTTTGAGTGGCCAAGGATGCATATATACTGTACATTCATGCATACTTTTCATCGATTGAAAGTCTAAACAAATCAACTCTTTGGTTGATTCTTATACCATGGGGTCTCGTAATACTATTACGCACACACATAATGCACACAGTTATTGAACAACAGACTCAGGATTGCTACTTTTTAAAGTCAAGTCTGAATCATGCCATATCTCTTCCAAGTAGCAAGTATGGGAAACAGAATAATTACACCTTATAACACAGAACAACTATCTCAGGTTCAACGTTCCGTGCAATTTTAGTTTGATTAGACAATGCTTGCTTAGTGATTTACTTCTAGTTTCGCCAAAGTCATGTTTAATAATCAGTGGTTTGGAAAGTAATCTACCTTGTTCATGTTCATCAAACCCATTATTGTATTTCAGGTGTGTCATCTCGATCACTAATGACGGCCTGTTATTGATCTTCCGGCCAAGCATGCTCAAATAATTTAACCCCAGTGCCGTCTAGAGGCATTCCAGTATGTGAAAAAAGATTCAGTCTTTGCTTCATACTGGTCAGTTTATTTTTTGTAGTTGCAACTGGTAAAAGTAATTTGTTAGCAGCAAACAGGACAATATGGATGTAAAAATGGATGCAGGGCTCTCTAGTGAGCTCAAAGTCTGTGGTATTACAGGGAACAAACTGAATGCCTTTCGTAAATCAACTACCAAAGGTTGCATTTTATTCCCCAGTTGAATGTTGGGGTGATACATAAGTTTGACAAAGGATGTAAATCCCATTACTAAAGTGCTCTATTAGCATTGAATCATTTTGCTGTTGCACTTGGACTATAAACACCTGAATGAATATAACGTACTAAAGTTTTATAAGTTTCATCAGCATGGCAAATAATAATAAAAATAAATAAATAAATAAAAATAATAACAAACAAACCTAGCATCAAATTTGACAACCTGAATTAAAGTTTTGTTGCAGTTACACAGCTTTAGGGTTGTGCTTTGTTTTCCTCCCATATTTTCTGTCTTATTATGTCCCTGGCTAATGAACCCGAAGCCTGCCCTCGCTGAATAAGATAGATTAGCACTTTCTCTTCTGCCCACCCTGAGACAAAAGGCATGACCAATCACTGTCTGTGGAAGTGCCTCAGTGGGATGATAATGCCGTGTGGGTGTGAGATAGGGTGGACATGCACTGATTATGAAAAGTGAGCTGTAAATATTTAAAAAACTCCCTGAAACCCAAGAACTTTATTCAACCTTTCAGCTTCATAAGGTCACGGCTAATTTGCAAGCCATAAAAATGCATTTGGCAGATTTAACGCGGATGAGAGCAGCTCTGATGACATCGTTTGGGCCCGGCGCTTCTGTGCGGAAGAGTTATTATGCTCATTAAGCCCGACTGCCCGCTGCTGAAATCCTACCATTGATCGCAGACGCTGAGATGGGCGGCTAATGCACCGAGGGAAATAAGTGCAGTTAACACTCTAGACCCTTCATGGTACAGCAACTACAAAGGGCTGCTTAGCTATGCAGGCCAGAGACTAGCAGACTGAAGGAAATAACTAAAATGGCATAACATGCCTGAAAACGATTTCGTTAAGTACAAAGAACTTCTGCTTAACATGACAACAACAGAGCGAGATAGTTTTGTGCTAAATGATGCAATATCAGTTGCCGAAAGTAATTTCTATCGGTATGCGCCCAGAGTCTGATGCAAACCAGCTGCCAAACCTACAGAGTTTCAGGTTTAGTTGGACGCCATGCTGCCTGCTGCACTGCACCTCTTGGGCAACTCAATTAATAGGAAGTCTTTCAAATGACCTCAGGCAGAGGCCACAGGGAGAACATGTAATGTCTGTTATAAATCATAGAAATCTATATACAGCAGGACTAAAACAGTAAAAAATAAAATAAAATAATGAGACAGACTAGGGACTAAGTTCTGCTATGTACTGCTGCGGTACACATAAGAGAAGTTGGAAGTCAAAAGTGAGGGTTATGAGAGACATAGTTCCTATGGGGTTAAGCGGTTTGAGAGTTTCACCCCAACCTGTGATGTTACATTTCCCTGCCGGCAGAGATGACCATTTCCAGGACGCTTTCTTTTTTTGAAATCATCTACAGCCTAGTGAGCTTTCCAAAACTCTAACTGATATCATTTTTAATTCATCAATTTTAACTCATTCAGCATGTGGACTGGAAAACAATGTTCTCCACCATCTTTTGGAGGTAGCAATTCTGAAAATGTTGTTAGAGAAATCTGGAAAGAGGAAAGTCATCTTTGAGATGAGAAGAAAGAACAGTAATCTGGTACAGTTAGCGCAAAAATAATCATCTCTAGTAACTGCAGTACAGCACTGAGAACTCTTGCCAGACCCAGCATTTGTTTAAGTTTGTGAACTGTGTTTACTCTAATTGCCATTACTGTGCACTGATCTGTCCCATGCCTATTGTTTGCTTTTGGGACTTAGACGTTGATTCGGAAATGTTGTGTCTTTCACCCTCACTACCACTGTTATCCGGGCGTTTTCTTAACGTAACATCACTTCATTTCCAGTACCATACTGTAGATGTACAAAATATTTGATGCAGAATTGACCCATGTGGTACACATATGTATTTTAAACCTGTGGAGAGAATGATGTCAACACAAAATAGAAGATGGGGGTGGGACCAAACACACATTAGCACAAACATGGAACAAAAGGTACTGTAGGTAAAAAAAAAAAAAAAACAGGAGAGCAACACTGGACTAGAGGGAATTGGAAAAACCAGGGACAGGAGTGCGAGACGGAAGAAGTGGGGGCAGGGTGGCGGGGTTACTGTACCTCTCTGACCGGTGACTGCAGAGCCAGAATGCTTGAAGTCTAATGGATCTGTGGTGTCTGGGTGGATGGCTACAAGGGGAGGAGTTGTGGATGGAGAGGGTGTAGTGGGGGCATCTGGCCAATGGCACACATCACGCAAAAACAAATACACAGGGACAGAAGCAGACATAAACACAAACAAAACAACAACAAAACATCAACATAGGAATGGAACATATACAACAGAAATCTTTCATCTTGAATACAAAATGATGAATAAATCAATTAATGATGGATAAATGATGATGATATATACTGTGTGTGTGTATACACACACAGTATATCAATATATGAAATTATAGATAGATAATAGATAAGCAAACCACATGCAATAATAATAATAATAATAATAATAATTATACATTTTTTTGTACCATCAATGGTAGTAAAAGTACAATTGTAGCCAGAAACACAGTGGTGTGGTAGTGGTGCTGTAGCAGCCAGACCAGCCATTACAAATTGAGGATATGAGGACAAGCATTTCTTGATTAGGCTGCTCAACTACACCCACTCCTGCATCACCAACATCTCTACCAACCAATTACAGATACAGTGTTAATGTTCTATTCAGGCCATGCTCTGTTTTGCATATATGCACTTAATTGAATTAAAAACCGCAAAGGCCAAAACACATATAAAGAAAAAAAAACTTTCAAATGAGTCTATGAAAAAGTTTTTTCCTCCTTTTATCCTAAAACAAAACGAGGCCTGGAAATACATGGTCGCCAATAACCGGGGATCCACTGGAAATAAAAACAATTACAGCTCAAATCTTCATTCATTCATGCATTTATTCCTCTTCCATACCGTGCATGCGATTTGGGAATACCAGCTAGTCTAATAAATCCACAAATGTCATAATTGAGCAAAATCGCACATGCGATGATGGTGAGCGACACAGCATGATTGTGAGTATGATGTTGCTTTTACACAACATGTTTCATAAACAATCAAATTATATTGAATAATATGACATGACGCTGCCAAACAGACAAAAACAAAAAAACATAGTGATACAAATGGGGAAATATAACAGAGGTGATATTCTAAATATCAGCACTCTTGCATCTCTGCTTTTCCAATCGAATGATTGGACTGGACCTGAAGATTGTATAAATGGCTAAAAAGCCATTTATACAAAAAAATTTTTTTTAGAAGTGGTAATTGGTATAAATATCTACCATCTCCTGTAGAAAAAAATAAAGCAAAAACAAAAAGAAAGAATAAAAGAAAAGGAAAAAGCAAAGTCCATGCCAATCAGGTTTAACTAAATATCGCCATTGCTACAGCTGAGATTGAGTGACCCTGGCTTCGGAAATGGCAGGTCACCTTCAGGATTTTCTTCATTCTGAGTGTGCCCTGGCAGTGTTTCAGTCAGGATGCGCAGCCCTTCGAAATGCATAAAATGTGTTTGACCTGCTGATAAAGTTGGACGGAGGCTGAAAAGGTGAATCACCAGTCTGCTCTTTTCTCTAATGAGCCTGCTCTTTTAAACACACACTCTGTTCTCACAGGAGCAAAACAGTTCTCATGTCTTTCAGGAGCTGATGTGGGAACAAGAAGAGGAAATAAGGCTTTGCAGCCTGCTTTTACCCTGATCGGAACAGAAAGAACTACTTTGGTGAATGAATGACTTCGAATCATTTTATTTGCTCTGTGTAGAAACACAAATATCAAGTATGATTTAGCTGAAATGTTGGCTATGAATTGCCTTTGACCAGTCGCAGTTTTTAGGAAGAAAAATAACAGACTATGGAAAATGAAATCTTTTATCTAGATTTAGAAAACTTTTCTCCTCCATTGCCAGAGCTGTACTATATGGTGCGTTTTTCTACTTGTTTGTGTGACTCGTTAGAGGCAGCACTCAAGGAGGAGAAATATAATAATGCAGAAAATACACACACTACTGAATGTCCTTCGCCATTATACTGGTATTATCTACAGCTTGAAAGACTAAGGTGTACATACTGTAAATGCTGGGGCGCAGCACAAAATGTGATTTGATGTGGCTGCAAAATGTGCGCATAATACACCTGACATTGATGTTTCATTTCCTAAGGCTGTAACTCATCACACAAACTGCACCTGGAACCGCCTGCAAAACCGACGCTGTTTAAATAAACTGTATTCCTTTTTCTCCTGTAGTATTCTGTAGTATTTTAGACATTTGCAGTGGCACAAAAGTAATTTATTTTTGTGTTGAATGACTTAATTAAATGTGATAACTTGTATGGGTTTGTACTACTGTATGTATTATGCACTATGATCAGGTTTGCAAAATCTGTACAAAATCTGATCACAATGTCACAAATAAAATATTCTTATATTTGTAAACTTTAAGCATTCATTAAAGTTAATCAAACTTAAAAAATTATTCTTTTTCTATTATTTTTTACCATGAGGGGTGTTCATGTCAAACCAGGACTTTAGACTATGCGGAAAAATAGAACACAGACATGAGAGAAGGTGGCACGGTGGCATAGTGGTTAGCACTTTGGCCGTGCATATCTAAGGCTGAGTGTTTGATTCTCGCCTTGGGTTTCTATGCATGAAGTTGTATGCATGCATGTTCCCCCTGTGTGTGGTGGGTTTCATCTGGGTAGACTAAAAACTACCTTTATTTCTGTATATAGTCCCCAGTTACCTGTTACACTAACTAGCATTTCACTAGTGCTTGAGCCATGATCGGACTACCTGCTTCACGTCTGAATCACTGGCCTCCCAGGAACTGCTTTAATGCCACAAACGTGGGACTTTACGGGCGATGTGGCAACGACTCTCAGCCGAGTTCCTATAATGTGCAAGTGGTGTTTGTGAATAATTGTGTGTACAGTTCTCACAGACAGATATGTCTCTTCTGTAATTCTGTCGACAAGTTAACTGTCGATTTTCAAGCATCAGGTGTTCTACTCACTGAATGTTATCCGGGAACGGGTGCAGTGGGCTCCGAGCCATCTCGGCCTGAACCATCATTCACGGATGTACGGCCTTCTTTTAAACGTTTTCACTATTCAAATGTTTTTCTGTAGCAAAGAGTTTCATTACTGTTCCGCTGTTTTTTCGGTTTTACACCTTTTTTCATCACCCGGTTTGACTTGAACCCTCTTGAACATACTAAATAGAATATACTGTACAGTATAATCATCCACACTTCCTATTTAGCCCCAAGTTTTTCAGTTGATTGTCCTTCCTGAAATGCATACTTATGAAGGTGAGAAGTGCATTTTATTATAAATGAAATTTGAAGACTTGACAGACCTTACATTACTACATAGGTGTTTTTTATCATCTGTGATCCAGTTAGCTTATTATTCCAGGAAGTTGTCAGGCTTTGTAGTGCCAACATCATTAGGAGCTTTAGTTATGTGTGTCCTTACAGTGCTCTGACATTTCTGCAATCCCCAGTCGGGACCTCAACGTTGTACCCTTTTGTGCTCATTAATTCTCCATCAGAATCTCACAAACACGAAAAAGCTTAGAGAAGAGAAATGCGACTGAACAGAGTGTACTAGGGAGAAGCACCAGTTCCTGAAGTTCCTGTAGGATGGGCTAGATAGGGATTTTGCGCATTGTGGTATTTCACTTTCTTCCCTTACAGAGAGGACGCACGGCAACGTTGCAATGCTTCAAACAGAAGAGATTGAAATTTGATGCTTTTCTTCATATTCAAAAATCAATATATAATAAATGACCTAGTAGCAGGCATGCACTCTCTGTTACCAATATTTTGCAAAGTTTTAATGGGTTTTTCGCTGTAATAACCTCTAAACTTTGTGCTAGCTTTAGAATCAGGTTCTGTGAAAAACAAGAAGGTCACTTTGCAATCGATTTCAAAGGATCCTAAAGATATTCTGATGTATGGGATGGATTTTTACAGACACAGCATGGTATGCGGGAACTTTTAGAATAGTTGGACAATATAGTGCTAGGTCCCTGCAGGGGTGAGAAAACCCATCACAAAGGTCTCTTTTCAACATGATCACACTCTTTTTAGCCTTTTTAGCACTTACCATAAACGAAGAGAACATATTCAGCATGGTTGGTGCCCAGATGATTGCTTGCTTCGCAGCGGTAGGTGCCGTTGTCCGTTTTATTTAAGGATACGAAAGTGAGCTCTCTGCCTTCCACAATCATGCGGTCCAAGTCTGGCAGTTTGCCTCCATCTTTCGTCCATTTCACTGGGTCTGGCCTGATCAAAGGAGGAATAAAGTGATCCATGTGTCCATGTCCAAACTAACGAAATGTCCAGCCTAGATTAACAAACGTGTTGCTAACAATCATGCATATGTTACTGGAGAATAATGATTTCACTTATCTACATACAAAACTCACTAAGATATATAAAATCCTTCCTCCAAGGTTACAACTAAATAGTAAAACCATGTCTTTTTGAGACAGTATATTAGAAAGACTTACGAAGGGTTTCCGTTGGACACGCATTCCAATTTGAGAAGATCTCCTTCTTGTGGAAGTGGTGGATTAGGCCTGATCTCTACTCGAGGGGCATCTGCATAGACAGACAACTTCTTAGCCAGGAAAAAGCAGACCACTGCATACATATATTCCTTATACACCCATAATAATCCTATACCAGGGGTCATGAACTCCAGTGCTAGAGGGTGGACATTTAGCAGAGTTTGGTGATTCTTCTGCTCAAGCACAGCTGATTCAACTAATCTGGTAATTACCAGGTTCACCGGACACCAGCCCGCCAGGACTGGAGGCGAAGTTCTCTGTTCTATGCAACTGTAACCCTTAATATTTAGTGTCCTCTGTAGATCATCAGCATTCCGAGTAAATGTAAGATTGCAAAGAACCTCATATAAAATACTGATTTTGATCTATGCAGTTCAAACTCAAGAACAGCACAGATTTTGCTTCAGACAGAAAGATGCATGAATCTACAGAACGAGCAAACAAGACTGTAATGCTAATTTGTGCATAAATTTTCAAATGAACTGTATACTCATTTGATGTAAAAAAAAAAAGAACAAATAAATAATAAATTGGTACAATCTGGCTAAACAGATAATACTATCTAGAGTAAAAAAAAAAATCCTCATTCAGTGGTCTGGAAAAGCAATGATGATAAGCAGGTGTAAATGATGTTGGGGACATTTTCCCAGCATTTCACAATTTTACATTTACATAACATTTACAGCAATTAGCAGACAGTCTTGTCCAGAGCAGCTCACAATGTTTAACATTTTTTCCCTCTACTTCTCGTTTCTCCTCTATCAGTTTCTATGATATGACATTTTTCTTGTCCACTCAGGAGCCCACATTAGGGCCCTTGAGTGGCCCAAAAGGAACGTGTCACAACAAGAAAAGTGTGACTACAAAGTTGTCGGGTGATCATGAGTTCACATCTCAGTGATGTCACTGCTATCTAATTGGCTAATTGGCCATGCTTTTAGAATAGAAGAGATTTCATAAGCTACATTCACATTACCAGCCTTACAGCAAGTGACTCAAATCTTATTTTTAAGCCTAATGTGACACAGATCTGACTTTTTAGGGCTGTCAAAAATGCACTAATCTGATGTTTTTCAGATCAGATCTGAGTCTTTCGTATATACAGTAGTCGATATTTCCGATACGTGACTGTGCTACTTGAATAAGAATGATGGCCTCTGTAAGACGCTGACATCATCAGGCAGCAGCAGCAGTGTGGGGATTTCATAGCGGTGCTAGCAACATCTTTCTTTCTTCCAAACCTCGACAAAAACGGCTCTTGCCGTTCTCCAGTGCAAAATTCCAAGCATAGTTTTGCTAAACATTCATTGTTTGAAATAAATGAGGGGCTACACAAATACTGTGTGACGTGTTTTAACCCAGATGGCATGAGCTAAGATGTATTGATGTGCCATTTTAGACGATAGATGGAACCGCATGAGAGTTGGACAAAAGACACATGCAAATCGAAACTGACCAAAAAAACAAAACAAAAAGAAGCTAATTGAACAATGTTTGTGGTAACGTGAACATAGCCATAGTCTTTCTCCTGTCAGACTCAGGAACTACCATGACATAAGAATAAGTATCAGTAGTAAAAAGGTTTGGAAGGTTCTCTCCTTGGTTGATGTCATGTGATAGAGGAAAGGTGGTGACTAGATGTTGTTGGGGATGATCTATGTCTTAATAATTAAGAATAATTAATCTGATGCTCAGTCTGATACAATAATACAATTATGTTATTTTATTCATTTACACTATAATCGATCAAATATAATTATGACATCAATATAAATCAATTGGATATGATGACAATTTAATTCCCTATAAACTATAAAAAAAATCCAAAGCTATAAATCTGGTAAACATTAAAACAACCTAAAAATACAGCACAATGTGTTATAAAGAATGATGACTTTTTAAACAAAATTGAATTAGACCCGAACAGCATGGTGCGTTTGTGTTAGTAAGAGAAAAGGTTTTCTTCCCGAACTTCAAACTGGAGTAGAAGATGATATTTTCTATATGTTACATTTACAAGTATTTTGCACAAAAAATATATAATATATTAAAGCAAAATGACAAGAAATTCCATAATAAATACCTATTAAAAATGTAAAGCGAATGAAAAACAAACTAAAATTAATTACTTTACATGATAATTACAGCTAATATCAAAATAAAATCCATGTAAAAGATGCAGGTTTATTTGGGACCATGACTTACAGTGCACTTCCAGCACCTCGGTTATTTGCTGTGAGATAAAACGCAGTGCCTCGTGGACCACTTTACACGTGTAGGCCACACCGTCATCATTCCTGTCCACCTGCAGCTGTACTGAGCTCTTGACCGTGAATGTCTTCCCGCTGGCATTTACCTCTTTTTCCCCTGGACAAAAATATATAGGCAAACATATATTTACACACATGCATTTAACTGTAAATAATGCATTGCTCTTTATTAAGGGAAGCAAAGTAAATTAACATACAAATATGAATTGGAATACTATGAGCTATATGTTGTATTTAGTGCATAAGTAAGTGTCTGAAACCTGCCAAAGCTATTAAGTAATTGAGCTTTATGAGCTATTTAAATAAGACTTTTTTTAAAATTAGAAATTAGGCTAAATTCTCTTATTCGAGCATGTGACCTATACATTGATGTACTTCATGTGCTTGTGAAAAATGCTAATATTCTATGTCTACAATGGAAATAAAGGTTTGTTCCATGAGAGTGAGCTGTTCATAGTACCTGGAGTTTTGCATTAAATACGAATTGAATTGAATAATCAAAGAACACTATTCAAAAACACTTGTACAATGCTTCTCTGGAAGCTTACCTACATACAAAATGCAGATTTTAGTACCAGCATCATATTCATTATCAGAGTTTATGATTTGCCATAAACTAAAAGAAGCCATTTGATGAACAGAATTGAATGAATTTCATCTTTTTGACGGAGTAGAACTGGACAGTATACTACAATTGCTCAAAAGCCGAAGCAGCACAACCATCTGCTTATTTGTATTCAGATACAATTAGATCAGTCAGTTGTCTGTACAAAGCACTCGGAATGTACTACATCTGAATGTAAGTTTTAACTGAATGTAAATTAATGTGATGGGATCTCTGCACAGAATATGAAACATTTCTGTAGTTTATGAGACTGTCATTCTGTCAGTCAGCCAGTCAGTTTGTCTGTTTTTACTCCAGTCACGGTATCTCTTCCAAACTGTCAATCAACCTTATCAGCTCTAATCAGCTGTGTACATGAGGGCCGAAAAGCACACAGATTACAATCTTTTTCATTAAGTCAAATTAAAAAAGATAAACATTGCTTAGCATTCACAGATGATGTTTCCAACAAACAAGACCCATTTTATCTAAGACCTAAATTTAGTATAAATATAGAACTACAGTAGCATTATAGAGAATGTTTCGCCCTGTGATGTAAACAGATGCCACACGTCATATGATGGATGTAGCTTTGTATTTAATTGTTTGTTTATCAGTTTATTTTAAAAATCTACTTTTTATACATATTGTATGTACACTAATTAGACATAACATCAACACCACTGCTACATGAACTGAACAACACTGATCACTAACAATAATAACCTGGTCAAACTAGTGACAGGTTCATGGGCACCAGAGGCTCGCCCATGTATGCAGGGACCAACGGCTAGCCTGCCTGGTCTGATCCCACAGGATATCCAGCACAACTCCCTGAATAAAGTCAATGCGGACACCAGAACACCCTGTAAACCACTGCTCACCATGCATGGGGCCCAGTAGACAAAGAGCCCAAGGCTAACGACTCAGCCAACAAACTCTCCAGATCCCAATCCATGTCATGGGATGCACTGGACAAACAAGTCCAATCCACGAAGGCCCCATCCTACAACCAACAGCAATAAAAGGATCCACTGCCAACTACCTGGTGCCACACACCACAACACACCCCCAGAGGCCCTACGGATCCAAAGCTGGCCTGGTGACACAAGGGGAATCCAAAACCTTGGATGTTTTTAATGTTAATAGTTTAAATGTTATGACTAATACATATAGATATAGTTATCTATCTAGGTTGATGTGTTTGTGTTCTATAAAAAACAAACAAAAAACAAAACAAAACAAAAGAAAACATAATTTTTTTAAAAAATGTTATAAAAAATAATATGTCATTATTCAACTTAAAGTTGGTGGAAAATGCCAGTACTCTCTCTAATGTCTGTTTATGCACGCATAGCTAAAATCCTTTAATTAAAAATCAAATAAAACTGCACTGAAATTAAACTGAATGATGATCCACACCTCCGTCTCAGCATAAAGTTTCCAGTGGTGCTAAAAACACATTCCCTCCACAAAGCTGCATGAGCCAAATCACCAAATAAAGCATAATGACCACCATTCATTAAATTGCCTTTTATACCTTTTTTTTTGTCTATATCTGGTGAGCACCAAAATAAAAAAATACTCTCAATTATGCTGATTATGAATGATAGACAGTACATGATACAACAGGGTCCTTCAATCTTATCTGCTAAGAGCTGGTGTTGCTGCAGGCTTTCATTCCAGCCAAATAGAAGGCCTCCTTGATAGGTGAACTGATTAAACAAGGGGAAATAGGTGTGACTCCTGCCTGGCTGGAATAAAAGCCTGCAGCCACACCAGCCATTTGCAGACAAGATTGAAGACCCCTGATATAGAATCTCTACACAGACAGTTTACCTGCTATTGCACTTTTCCACCACTAGTGGTTCTTACATATGCATGGTGAGAAGTCACAAATACTCATGCATATTTAATGAAACATATTAATGAAAAGGAAATTTATATGATGATTATAGTATCCAATCGAGCCTATGCCATGAACACCAGGCATGAGGCAGGAAAACATCCAGGATGGGATGGCAGGCTATTGCAGAGGACCATGAACTTATACTTTTTAAAACTTATTCACACCTCTAGAGGCAATTTTGCGAAAACTCCCGGCATGTTTGGGGCTGGAAAGAACGAATTTAAAGAAGGTGCTGCACAGATCAAAGCTCAGGATCAAGCTGGAGACCCTGGAGCATCACCATGCTACTTGTGGCTAATAATGTTATGTTTTTTTAATGTTAGGATTTTTGCAAATTGTAGGAACGGATTCTTTTACAACTTCACTACTGACTACTGAAAATCCTGCTTATACAATGAAATATTGTTCAATCATCAGTTTAGAAATAATCTGCATTATGAAGGAGACTGACTTCCTACTTTACTTCCTACTTTCCTACCTACTTCCTACTCTCAGTTCCTCATGAAGTAGATTCAAATGTGAGGTTCAAAATTAAGGTCAACAAGTTTTGCATTAATATTTATGAAGGGAAAAATCAACACAGTGTCAGACACATACACTAACACACATAACATTATGCACACAAACACACATTTGTGCAAATATCAATCTTTATTAAACATACACTGCATTTGAATATTATATTCATAGTTGGATACAAGCTAGTGCGACTCATCGTCATCTTTCGCAGTACTAATTTCACTTTTAAGGCGATACGCCTCACCAGATTTTCCTGGCATTCAGAGATACAGCTAAAGCATAAGTCAATACAGAGAGCAGCGGAAAAGGTGGAAGAAGAGGCGAAAGATTAGCATTTCATTTTAGCTGCAAGCAGACTGGAATTTAAATACTCATTTCCAACCACAAGGCATTCATATCAACAGGAGGGAAAAGGGTTGCAGGCAGAGTCAACCAGTTTATCCTCCACTAGAGAAAGAGAGAGCGAGAGAACGAGAGGAGAAAATAACCTGTTCCACAAAAATATAAAAATCATACACAGCTCATAACTTTATTTACTGTATGAGTAAATACATTTATTGCACATATTTTTGTGTGGCTTCTTATGATGGAGATTATTAAAGGCTAAAGAGCCACTATGGTATGATATGTTAGGAAATCCATAAACATATTGAAATTTAGACTTGTCCCAAAGAAGGATGAGAGAATTCTGAATCCAATGACCATGACCACTCAATGTCCTAAAGATACGCATTTTTTTCTGCATTACTGAATAATATGGTCTTGTGATTAATCTCTATAATGCCCCTTTCAGACATGCAGTCCTGTCTGTTAATTTCATGCCAGATTAACATGTTGGCTGCACCTTTCTTAAAAAATCACTACGGACATAGTAACATTTATGGATCACTTTCAACATAGCGCAACACTCAACTGCATGCAGTGACATTAATGAATAGGTACGTATAAGATTATAAAGTAATGAACTATTAGTTACATATGGTGGGCCTAGCAGTCACAATAGCCCAGGCCAGTGTTTCTCAAATTTCATATTCAAAGATTGGAATCTGATATATATATATTCAAGGTCAAAGGTCCAGAATGGTCGGTGATGAGCATTTTTACTAATTTGCTTATAACTTAAAAGCAACATGCATTCATGTTTAAGGTAGTCTGAGACAAAATCCATTAAAACCTAATAGAAAACAGTGTATTGTGGTGGCGGGCCTAGATCCAGCACCTCTTATTATCTGCCACCCTCACACTCAATCAAGCAGAGGAAAACCCATTATAGGTTCAGCACCATGGTCAGCTCCACCTCATGGACACAACTCCTTGTGGCCAAAGGCAGCAGAGTACCTACCATCCTGGCACCCACAAAAGGGACAAAAGAGCCAAGAAAGCCTGTGACCCGGGACAGCTCACCAAGAAGGGGACTGCATCTCAGACTTGCTGCCTTCTTGTGCCCAGCCCGTCAAATGTGCAAGACCGGCTGCAGCTATTCTAGGAGGTCTCCCAGCTACCCCCTCAATTGCTCCTCAAAGCAACTTCCCTTAATCCTTGGTATTTTTCTATATGCTATTATAAATAAAAGAGCACTTATTTTCCTAATCTAATCTAATTTTCCTAATCCTAATATATAGATATAGATATATATGCGCGGCATAAGGTGGCTTAGTAGTTAGCACTGTTGCCTTGTACCTCCAGTGTCCGGGCTCAATTTCCAGCCAGGTTTGATTCCCACCTCTGGGATGCATGGAGTTTGCATGTTCTCCTCTGTGTTTGGTGGGTTTCCTCCGGGTTCTCCGGTTTTCTCCCAGTCCAAAGACATGCAGATTAGACTAATTGCCGTTTCTGCCTCATGCCCTAAGTCTTCTGGAATAGGGTCCCGGCTCCCAGAACCCAAGATAGTGGTTTAGACGATGAGTGCACACACACACACACACACACACACACACACACACACACACACACACACACACACACACACACACACACACACACACACACACACACACAAAACTGTGATAATGAATTATACATCCTGCATCTGATGTGGTGTGACTGGGCCAGATGAGCACCACTGTACTGCCTTAGCTCTTCTCTTGCTCAGTAATATTATCTCTCCAATCCACACAAGGCATTTCACTGATGCCAGGTGCCTCCGACATCAGACTGAGATGTGGCAGCGTGATTATGAAGGCCAGGCTGGCATTAATGATCTCTCTCTCTCTCTCTCTCTCTCTCTCTCTCTGTTTCTATTATCTATCTTCACACTGCAAACACTTAACAGTTTCCTGTCATTCACATAATGCAGCCACTTTCATAAGGCTCAGGGGACGTCTGCTGGACCATACAGTACATACACAGAGGGAGAGAGAGTGAGAGTTTCCAGTCTTTATTAAACATACACAGTGAGTGTAATTACAATCATAATGAGGCACAATTTAACAAATCAGATCTCATTTTAGCTCATTTTCAATATCACAAAAGCAAATACAGTAATTCATAGTCTGTATCTTGAACTGCATATGACAAGGGAATACACTTTAAGGCCATAATATGTAGCCATAACCATATATATATAAGACAGATGAGTGGCAGATTGGAAAACCCTTCATACGGTCACGTTTTGACACTTTCTATTATACAGTATACAGTTCTGAAATCTATGTTAAACTGAAAAATATGTCTTGTACGTTCGGATGTTAATACGGGTAAAGCTATAGTATTTAAAACTCTACTTACCACCCAAGGTGAAGGATTTCATTCCAGTTCTGAAAGCGTCTAAAAGACTGCTACATTCATAATCTAATCTAATTAAGGAACTACACATTCTCTGTATGACATGAGTTTTCATTTTAAATGTCATCCACATCACATAATGATGCACACACATCAACATCAGTGTCTGTCTTGTCGCCTGAGGTAGACATACTGTAGGCCTCAGTGTCATTTCTTCATTTGTAAAAATTTGTATATGCTAACACTGGAAGGAAGGTTTTTTTCCAGTCTTGTTGTTACTGTCATTTACAGTATTATGTCATTTAGCATCTTAAAACCTAATAATATGTTATTTGGTTATGGAAAGAGTGTGTAAAGACTTTTCGATGTTCTGATAATGTGATGGTATAAGAGTTTCATATCTAATTAAATGACTGGTACAGTATGTGATCCAAAAAAGAAGGGCTAGATGAGCAAAAGAAGTACAGTATGTGTCTTGCCACCCCCTCTTGACAAGATGAAAGTTTAAGCAGCATGAAGATGCTAGCCTGCTCATTCACCAGTTCAATAGCTTTTGCTTGCTGTCTGTCCCACTGGTGCAAAAGGCACACTTGCAGTCCTCATTAACACATGAACATGAGGTCTTTGAGATGGGCTGCGTTGCAAAACATGTTCTATTTCTCATCTCGAGTTCACAAGGGTGCCCATGGATGTCCTGTATTAGCTCCCAATCTGGAGAAATCCACACCTCTAGGGATTTAACAGAGTTTAAATCTAAAAACATGGTCCCGTATTGGCTAAGAGTAAGGCATGCATGTAGGATGTGAATAGAAATAGACCTGGAACCTTCCATCCGTCCTTAAAGTATTCAGACCCATTCACATTTGACCGAATTGTATTATGTCAGTTTCTTGAAAATTTACATGGATAAAAATGATAGACCGGAGCATTACTATGTTATACTAGAGAATTATTCTGTTAGACTAAAGTATCACTGTGCTTGCCTGGATGATCACTGTTATAGTGGAGAACCACTGTGTTAAAGTGGAGCATCATTGTGCGACAACAAAAGATCATGGTGTTATAATTCACCAGTGCATCACTATATTATACTGAAGCTTAACTGTTATACTGGAGCAACACTTTGTTATACAGAAGTACAATTTTAATGACTATGGCTAGCATCACCACTTGGCTTAATGGAGCAAATGATACACACTCATGCTCTAAAGATTGTTTTGTATGCTGTGCATTGTTATTGCTGAAATAAGCTTTAAACTCAATTTCCCAATGTACATTATGGCCAACAAATGTGGCCACTATGGACTACAGAACACAGCTATCATAGACACATCACACTCATGTTCACTTGACTACTGATCACATGCACATACAGTACAGGACTGTATATAAGGACCAAACACAAAGTACATGCTGGATCATTTTATAGCAAGCATTACCAAGGCTTCTTATTTTTATAGTCTTTCTGCTTTTCATGCTGTTTCTGTTTTTCTCTGTTTGTTCTTAACTTTCCTGGTCCATGTTGACTATAGATCACCATTGCCTGTTTCTTGACCTTGATTGTCTGTTTCATTTAAAAACTTAATTAAAATCTATATACCTGCATATACTTTACCTGCACTTGCATCCAGACCCACATATCTGGCAGAATACTTTGCTGTAACATGGCAGGTCATTTTGGATGACAAGTGATAGTGACACAAATCTGTCTCATCAGCAATCACCACCAAAATCAAACCTCTCAGATGGCCCGGCTCCAAGCTGCCACACCGGAGCCAGCACCCACAGCAGCCCCTATGTGCCGGTCTATAGCAATCCAGCAGGGAGTTGCAGAGTACATTAAGATAGCACAATTTATAAATCTATTTATGGACAAATCATTTGAATGGGCCATGGCTGTCTGGTCACAAGGTAGTGAAGACCTTTGATTCCATCAGGCTTTGTGCAACTTTTCCAACGAGTTTTGGACCATTCTCCAGAGGACAAAGAGATTGGTGAGCCACTTCTTTCTCTTTAAAAAGGGACTGCTGAACTTACTCTCAGCTCTGGCAGGTAAGCTGGTGAAAGGAGAATGAATCAGCACTCATAGACACTTCCTACCAAGTTTTAAATGTAAAGATTAACCCCTGATACTTACTGACATGACCCTTCACATTGATTCTCTGCTCAAGTGTCAAGGGGCCATGAGGGTGGATTCTGCACGGCTTTCAGAAACACTGACCACATAATCCGTGCAATTGAGAAAGATAAAGCTGAATGGAGAGACAACAAAGACAGTGCCAGGAAAGACGGTGCTTTTACTGTGGCAGTCTGCTACACCAAAGGGCAAAGTGTGATGCATGACCCCATCCCAGGTACTGTAAATAGTTGACATCTGAGCAAGGTACCATCATGCCTTGCTCTAACACAGCAAGTCACAACTGGTGAAAGGGGAATGAACCAGCACTCATAGACATTTCTTACCAAGAGTTAAATGTAATGGTTAACCCCTAATACTCACTGACATGACCCTTCACATTGGTTCTGTGCTCAAGTGTCAAGGGGCCATTAGGTTGGATTCTGCACTACTTTCAGAAACACTGACCACATAATCCCTGCAATTGAGACAGATAAAGCTGAATGGGGAGACAACAAAGACTGTGCCAGGAAAGCCAGTGCTTTTACTGTAGCGGTCTACAACACCAAGGGCAAAGTGTGATGCACGACCCCATCCCAGATAAATAGTTGACATCTGAGCGAGGTACCCTCATGCCTTACTCTAACACAGCAAGTTACAACTGATTATGTTCTTACCCAGGTTTTGTGGTACCAGTCCAAATTACATACTGTGTGGATGCTAGATGTATATAAAATAAAATTATATCAACCCTGACAGAGAAACTCCAGCTGCCAGTAGGATAACTACTACATCCCCTGAAAGTGCAAGGCCTGGATGAACAATCTAAAAGAAGGCGGTCTGTCACTCACTACTCGGAGCCTATCATTCTCTAGGCCAGGGTCTTCTATCAAGCTCCTCCATCGCCACAGATACCACAGAATTCCCAGTGGTTCTAGCCTTCCCAAGGATGAAAAATTCATTATCCTCAGATAATCTGGAAGGAATAGGAAATCCCACTGGTCCGCAAACGGTCAACTCAATTACAGGTCTACATGTGACCACTGTCAACAGTATCCTGAAAGTCAAGAGACTATGGAAATTCTGTCTGAAATACGTTTGGAGCAAAAAAAAAAAATACATACAGAGCTAGTTGGCTCCTGTCACACTGAGCCCATGACTGGCGGGAGCCTTGCCTCTCCGCAGCTGTATTTGACACCTATGCTTAGGGAACTAAAGCCATAGAGGAGTATGTTTAAAATAAAAAAAAATAAAAAACCCTCAACAGGATGTTAAAATACTCCCTTAAACCTCACCAGGCTCTGCTGGGGTTTCTTTATAAAAAATAGGGGTCATGTCTCTCACATGTCGACTCCTACTGCTGTGAAAATAACTGTGAGGGATCGGGGTGTTTTGGGGTGTGTTGGCTGAATTGTCACAATGACTCAGAAAAAATACTAAACTCCATCCTATGCTTTTTATCTTCTGGAAAGTGTCACCTGCCAAGCAAAATCATTATAGTGACAGCTGAGAACTTTAGCAGTAAAGCTAGCCCTGGAGGAACGATGCCACTGGTTGGAGCAAGTTCTTCATGAAACATGAGACCATGACAATGTTGAATACTTTAAGTCAGCCAAGAGACAGAATTACGGACGAGCATGCTAGGCTCTGTTCTTCTCCAGCCAGAATTCATCATCTCTGACGAACCCCAACTGACTTGTCTTTACCCAGTTCCTTCCACCTACAGTACACCTGGCACTTTTACACCACAGCAGTTTTAACCTGAGAGTTGGTTCTGAAAAATCTAGATTGCTCCAGGATTATGAATCCTAAGCATGTGTAAGCATGTTTTTTTTTTTTTTTCTCTGAGAACATAGTTAGTGACCAGTGCACTAATTCACCACTAGGTTCTGGAGAGGTTTCGAAAAGATGATCATTTTCAAGTTAATGAAGTACAAAAAAACTAGACTCTTTCATTCTTTCACAAAAATCATTTCACACAATCTGCACCAGCAGTCAGTAAGACTGGGTTTCATCCTTTGGGCAGAATATGCACAGAGTTCCAGCCGCATAGTATTGCCTGGTGCAGACAGCTGGTTGAAGATGTGTGAGCAGGTATGGGAATAGGCTCAGCAGGACCTAAACTTTTGGTCTAAAACACCAAAAGATTTGCAGACTTGTGCAGTGGCATAAGGAAACATCAGTGTGCGAGCCTGGTGATCAGGTATGGCTTTCAACTAAGGATCTCATCATGGAGGAGTGCAGAATGCTGGCACATACTGTAGATGGGACTTTTTAAAGTACTTCAAAGAGCTACTTCATGTCTTACAGCTCAAGCCGAGCATGCCAGGTCCCCTTTTAAATTCCCCTTCCACTAGCCAAGCACCAGTTAAGGAAAAAACAAACAAACATGCAAATCCATCAAAAAAACAACAACAACAAAAAAAAAATGGACAGGCTACGGCCCTGGAAATAAGCACAGGGTCCGGCTAACTACATTCACAACATGCTACCATGAAAATAATTTCATAAACATCACGCAAAGTTTTCCAGGATCTACGCCTACGGGAGGCCTATTGAGAACAGCGCTTACAGAGGTTGGGTCTTCTCTGGGGCAGACACTAAGAAATCAAAGGCACGCTCACAGTCACATTCATTGTCGTACTGATCTCATGGCCCTGCACGCAAACACACCATCCAGCATATGCGCACCATCAAACGCTGCAAAGTTTTTGCCATGCCTTGTCATTTTGACGGTCTTTCTGGTTTTAATCATGTTTCTGTCTGCTCTTGCCTGCCCTTGTCCATATTGTTTGTATATCACCTGACCATTCCCTGTTGTCTGACCTTGAATTTGATTCACGTTTGATTTGTTTGCAAAGTTTTAAAAAGTCCTGCATAACTGCACTTGCATCTGGACCTACATACCTGACTTGCTTATGGGACTGTGAAATTAGTTAGCACACCTCCTGCTGTGTTTGCTTCCTGAAAATGTTTGTAGTCTTTACAGAGAATTATGTGGCTCAGTTGTGGAATATTTTTTTTCTTCAGCTGACTAATCTGCTCCATGCTGAGGTAGGGTGCGAAAAGGCCATGCATCTGACAACCATGAAAAAGCAACGGTACATTCAATCTGTAGATGGTGTTTGTTGCAAATAAGTTCCAGTATCCTCAAGATTACCGTGTGTATAAGTTTTGTGCCGTGTAGGGGAATGTGAGGAGGAGTGCATTGCTGGCGTATGATAGAAAGCAGGATCTCAGCCCATGTTTTATTCATCGTTCAGGCGCGACTCTGAGTTACTGTGTGAGCACCATGGACACAAACACGCACAGAGAAAGCGGATGTGAAAGTGAAAGATGTTTTGCAGTAGCACTCTGCAATATTTGATCTCAGAGATCTCAAAAGATTTGCTTAGAGTGGGGAAAAATACAAACTTATTGCTGGGCAAGATATGAGGCACAAGGGAACTGTTTTAACCAAAAAAAAAAAAAAAAAAAAGGAAGGAAAGAGATGGCCTACAACCTAGAGACGAAAAATTTAATAGAAGCTAGAATGCCAGTGTTTTGCTTTCATGTGACTGTTATTCCCTCAATAGGGCTCGAAAAGAAACACCTTTATTACAACATGAGTGTAGTGGAGAGGTGCTGAAATCAGTGATGACAGAGACTGTCATCTCCTCTGTGTGTGGATGTCCACACGCACACACTCAGACACACACAAACCCCAATCCTAAACCAAAGAAAAACACATTGCTGCAAAAAGTAACTCCTAGCATAAGGCAATCAAATGAATCCACCACTTCATGATGCTTCTTTGCTTAATATACTAATTCTTGTTGGTGTAGTGGGTTAGCACTGTCGCTTTGCACCTCCGGGGTCTGGGTTCGATTCCTGTCTCTGTGTGCATGGAGTTTAGATGTTCTCCTGTGCTTGGTGGGTTTCCTCCCACAGTCCAAAGACCTGCAGATCAGGCTAATTCCCAAATTGCCTATGGGGTGTGAATGAGTGTGTGTGCCCTGTGATGGATTGGCACCCTGTCCAGGGTATACCCCTGGCGACCCTGATTACAGGATGAGTCAGAGTGAGTGATTAATCAGACATAAGCATTCTTACAGTATATGTTTTTTTTTTTCCTCTGCAAAGTTATCTTTCTTTCTCCTTCCATCTCCGTCATGCCCTCCCTTTTTATTTCATGCAAACTCATTATGCACATTATGCATGGGCTTTGCTTTGTTATTGAATCTATATCTGTTTCATATGCATGTGTTCATGATGAAAACTTCCACCACATTCTGCACAGGGAGCGTAATGTTTTCCCTGAGCTGAAGTTTTAGATTGACAATGCTGAGCACTGCACAACACATATTTACACATCATATCCCATCCTGAATCTGATTCAAGCCACCTGCTCATAAATCCTCAAATAAAACTAGTCTTAAGTGCATTAGGAATGAGATTCTCCTGTGACTTATGATGGAGGAAAAAAGAAACCCACATTAATCAAAAAAAGCATCTAGCACATACTGTGCACTGATAAATAAAGAATATAAGCATAAAAAAAAGAAGAATAAAGCAAATTTTAAAGACCTCTGCAAACACTAAGTATACTTCGAGGAAAAAGCCACAAATGGCCTGCTGGGACGCTCAGATCAGCAAAAGTTTTGTTTTCAGGTCCATATATGTTAAATGTATGCAAGCTGCATATATATGAAGAATAGGTTAACCATATATAACCATGACCTTGCAACAATTATATGCTCATAAATATGAACTTCTTTCAAATCCCCTAAAAGACAGATCTACCTTCAATTATAAGGAAACCAGAGAGACAAATGCACATGAAAGCATTTTATGGGATGTTCTGCAGGAGCAACACCTGCTTTCACATCTCACACTATAAATACACTCCCAGCATCCACAACACCTTCATTACAACCTGCGAACAATCCCCTTTAATACGAATTTCAATTCTGCTTCACCAGAGCTGGTTTTTAATCAGGATTATTTTGTTCAGTCAATCCAGAGCGCATTAGAGCATCAGGATCAAAATAAGGATTTAAAACAAATAAGCTGATTTCAGCTGCTTTTTTTCCCCATCTATAGCATCAGCAATCCCTCACAAATATACTTCTGTTGAATCTTATTTTTATCATTCTAATTTCCTAAAACTTGACACCAAAACCTATTCAAATATTTGATTATTAATGACAGTTAAATGAATAGATCTTTATCTCTGTAATATCTAATTCCCTTTCATCTAAGTATTATGTCCTCGTTAAATCCATGCGAGATGTTATCTTTACCTACAATCTTCCTGTCTGGTCTGTTTTTGTGACTGAGTTGGTGAATGTAGGAAAAAAAACCTAACCATTCTGTCCTTTGTGGCATCAATAAAAGTTTAATAATTAATTCAAGTGCAAAACGAATATTCTTATCTATAAATATAAGCTATTTAACTATTTAATCCTAGTTTCTTTTTACGATTTAGATTACATCAGAGACTACTGTGTAGTTCAAATCGATGCAGATAAAACTCTCATTTAAGGATTCATTTTTTTATGTTTAACTCAGGAGGTACAGATGTCTGATTACTAAAAACTCTGCTCCAAATATAAATAAATAAATAAATAAATACAAAAGTTACACGTTCCTTATATGAAATCTAAAAGAATGAAAAGAAAAAAACTTTTATATACAGTAATTCACCTCAAACTGTTCAAAACTAGATGCCATTGAGTAGGGCCAGGAAAGACTTACTTTTCTGCTTTCAAAAAGATTCATATTTATTATCCAGCTATTTCAACCATACTTGCTGTACCTTACGGTATTCTTATATCTTGCCTTTAAAGTGCATCTCACCAATCACATGCATTTAATTCACAAGGGGATTTTCTTTCTTTCCTTCATTGCTGGTATTGTTCTCTTTGGTTCCACTATATAAAGCAAACAAACAAACCTTTTGCCATTTTCTCAACAGCAAATATGGGATGGGCAAAAAAACATCATTCATTCATTAATTTATTCATCCCCCTTGTGGATTATTTATATCAGCTGGCTCTGTTTAAAATTCAGTATACAACCTGGATTAAAGTAAAAGATCTGCCTGTTAAATTTCTGGTTCTTGGAATGCTGGTTGATGTAATCCACCCTCACTGCGTCGACAGAGACATAAAAAAAATCGATCTGGGAGGGTCTGCAAAAAATATATATATAGAAAAGTATTCAACCAAACCCAAAACCATTACTCAAGTAAAAAGTCCTAACAAGGAAATGAACAGGCAGCTTGGCTTGGCTTCCTCTGACTTCTCGCTCAGCAGAGAGGCAATAATCACACAGCACGCAGAACGGTCTCGTTGCAAATTAGAACAGCTGTATTTTTAGCGCACTGCACAGAGCTCAAACAAAGGCAATCAATGCCTCCTGCTTGGAATGCATAGCAGAGAAAAACGGGCGTCGATCACTCAACGTGCTGCCACGTTCCTGTTATTATGCTGTCTTTTACCTGCTCGATTACCAGAAAGACAACTGGGCAAAAACATTTATGTGTATATACGCTGCATGCATAAATACTCACAGAATGGCCCGTGCTATTTATACTGTCTGAGGATAACGAATGACTGACAAGAAATGAGCTTTAATCATTATTAATAAGACAGTTATGTCAAATATCAGACAGAAATCGGGTATGCTGTGTATCTGAAGAAGAATGTCACTTCAATACAGTGTCAAAAAGATTCATAATTATTACGGGAGCTTCTGGACAATTAATGGCGTACAAATCGAATTCGCAATATTGACCCGTGCAATTATCTAAAGACTGCAATTTATTGCAAGTAATACACCCATCGTCAGGAATTTATGCAGGGTTTACTTCCTGCAGTATACTGAACATGGCTTATGCATGTGTAAGGCTCATGCTAAAACTCAACTGTTTGTTTTGAATTAGTCGTGTGTCTGTGTGTGGTTTCGAGGAACGGAAAAGGGCAATCTTCTTTTCGAATACTAACAAGAATACAGCAGAAGAGAGGCAGGATAGTCAGAAAAAGTGCTGACAAAAGAAAGAGAAAGCATGAACACTGCTTACATGAAGACGTGCAAGGTCAAAATCTGTACATCGCTTGGAAACACAAGTAACTTCTCAGAAAGACTGAGAACTTTAAAATGTCTTGCAAAAAAAAAAAAGAAAAAGAAAAATGCAGGTAAACATGCAGGGCTAACGCAAAAGAAATGCCGCATGAGAAAAAGGCACACACGTAAGAAAATTACACATGCTGTCATTTTTTACTTATGGAAAGACACGGTGCCCATGTATGCTCTCAGTAAAACATAATGTCAGATTCTAATGATTAAATTTGTAAAATCACCTATATATATATATTTTTTTTTGCACAGAGAGAGATCTATAATACACGGCATATGTTATCTTAATACTATGAGCCACGGCACTGTATATATGTCTATAACTTACTGTATGTGTGTTTGCAGTGTGGGAGCGAGCTGACAAGTGATTCAGCATTCATCCTGACACTCTGATTCTTCTCAGAACTTTCTCCATCTGTGACTACCGTTCTGTTGTCATGGTTGGGCCCACACAAGTTCCCTTACGGTTTACAGTTTGGGGTCTCACATTTACGTGTTTTGTATACCTCACCTGTAATTCTTCCTGTAATCTTAAAAATAACCACGTGCTAGGAGGGGATGAGTCTGGTGACTCACAAGATCTCTACTGCATGGATCATCTCAGGGAGTATTCTTTTAATACTTTGCAACGTAATACTGGTTACTAACTCGTTATGGTTCTAAATCCGTGTCTATGTTTAAAATTGCTATACATACTGAGATAAAAAATACTCTGCTTAATATTAAAACAACAGATTAACTTCTTAGCATGACTTTAAACTTAAATGTTCTGTCTAAAATAAGCAAATATTGTGTAATGTATATTGAGTTATAAGCCACTTTGTAGGTGGCTTATAATTGTAATATATAATAATATATGTTATATAATTGTAATACATAATATTATTATATATATATAATTTATATTGTAAGTCAGTGACCTTGATATTTCATTTGCTTGTCAGCACAGGATGTGCAGTGGGCTGTGTTGCACTGGGTGCTCTGGTGCCTTTCTATTGTGGATAGCGTTGCACTTTTTTCAGCAGGTGTGTGATTAGACCAGGCAGGCTAGCCTTTGCACCCGACACCCATAGATGAGCCTTGGGTGCACATGATCCTACAGTATGTTGTAATGATGTTGTGGATGATTTGGTGTTTACTGCTGTTTTAAATATAAAGATACAGGAGCTAAATGTAACAATAACATGACTGCATGGTGAGATCCATTGATATCTGATATTATGCTTTAATGTCTTGACTCATATCATGATGGAACACAAATTGGGCTCTACCTTTGATCTCCTTCTCGTTCCTGAACCACCTGATGTCTGCGGCTGGCTTGCTGCCTGAAGTCACACATGTCAGTGTGATCTGGTCTCCTTCCATGGCCGGCTTAGTAAAACCATTGATCTCTGGCTTCTCCGGTACTCCTACGGAAACACACACAGAAAAAGTAATCCAAAACTAAGCCGAAACTAGGCTGAAAGTGGAAAAGTGGTATTATGTGCCCAAACATGGATAACAGGACCATGAGTCTCTATTCAATGTGGTCTGTGAAAAAGCTGCCTGAAGGCTATGACATTTGGGGAAAAGGCCCCCAGACAAATTGTATTAAAGTAGCTATTTCTAAAGCTGCTGCAGTTGAACATGAACACATTTGAAATACTTTATCAGTATTCTACAATCACATGCTTAAATCCAACAGTTTAGCCCGGGGCATTGTCCTCCACTGAGGTTAATTTAAATTCGCACCTTTTTTTTTTTCATAGTTGGTATTTGATCACATTGTAATAGCATTTCAGAGTAAAACTTTATCTTTGATAAAATGGAGGTTGTGACATAGATGAATTTCATTAAACTTATCATTCTTTTACTTCACCACAGATGTGTTTTTGCAAGAAAATTTGTTCTCTATTTTACTTTTTTTTTTGCTTTAGATTTTTTCATATGAACAATATTCATTAGAAAATTCCACATTTTGTATTTTGAACATTTTAAAGATCATACTTATAAGCAAACTCAGAGTGCACAAAAGCATGTAAAAGGTCTTGTTTTTGTGATCATTCAAGGCTAATGATTCAAAGAAGAAGAAACAAAAATATATTTCTCAGACCTTACTCAAGAAATATAGAGGGGAAAAAAGATACTGCAAACTTTATGACTGAAGAAAAGTCCTGATGGTAGGCTTTTTGTAGTGTGAGTAGTTCCTCCAAGGGCAAGGCAGAATGAATTTTCATTCTTCTGAACACCTAAAACATGCATGATGTACAATATCTTCATCATTTCAAAGGTTTGCCAGTTTTTTTTTTTTTTTTGCCACTTTATCAAGCGGGGCTAGGATTTATTTATTTTTTTTGGCAGTTTGCACAAAATAGGACACGTAACCTTGATCTGTTTCAATAATCTTTGTTTTCAGTCCTTTTTAATGACGTATTTTCAACACTTTTTTTTTTTTTAAATGTAAAGAAACTACGATACGAAGTCAAGTTAGGGATCATGAATTCAAGCATTTAATCACTGGTAATTAAGGTTCATAAGTCTCGTTTTCTAATGTCAGTTGCTCTAATCACCGTTTGAAAAACTGGCCTTATGAATTGAAATAGCTGATGATTATAAATGTATAAATTACGTATATTTCTTACGACATTAAACATGGACAGTTAATTAATTACACCCTGAGTAATCTTTAATATTGTGTGTGTGTTTTTTTTTCTTGCTCACACACACATGTACACACTAACTGTAATTCACATAACGATTTTAATGACATGCAGTGCATAATTGAAATTAGAATAAGTGATTGGGCACCTAATTAGGATTGAAACAATATTTGTGGGCCGGCAGTGTTGACATTACCCAGAATGCCACACAGTAACAGTGTAATGGCATTTGTTTGACTTTTGACTGTCAAAGTTTTTTTTTTTTTTAAAGAAAAGAATAGAAGCCTAATAGAAAAGACTAATTAAACTGTCTTTTGGGCAGTTTTCTGTGATAGCCTCCGACGGCTTGAATTTGCCTCATTAAACCCGGGTCCTCAACAACGTTATATCTGTTATATCCCTACCACTTTATGAGGTTGAAATCTAATTATCTATCAGCTCAAAGAGACTAATTTTACATGATGATTCGTGTGTGGTGATATTGGTTTCCTGTCAAGCTTTTCAGAATTTCCTGAACTCATTAAAAGGGACCAAAAATTCTGCAACAAGAAAGCAATATTGCTTTCCCCTAAGGTGCGGAATGAAAATTCTTGGTTGCATATAAAAATAGTAAAAAGATTCAGTATGAGGTTCGATATTAAGTGACGGCTTCACCTTAGGGATAAGCAGAATGTTAGGATTTGTGGGAATTGCCTGTAGTTCTTACCCAGTACAGTCAGATAGGCCTTGGCTGTTTTGACAGGCATGGTGAAGAGAGAGCAAGTGTATAGTCCTTCATCTCCGAGCGTAACCTCGCGGATACTGATGGTGAGCTCCTGCCATGAGGCTCGGATCAGATCAATCCGGTTGTCTCTCAGAGCTGTGGGTGAGATACAACAGCACAGGTGAGAGATCTGCTTACAACGAAATACAACACAACAGCCAACAGTGCTACAAAGAGTGTGGAAAGGAAAAAGGAAAAAAAAACAAAAACAACAATAACAAAAAAAAGAAACCTCATGTGCTTCACCAACCAAGAATTGATTCTGTATAAATTATCCACTTTAACAGGAACACCCACACACCTGCTACTTATGCAATGGAGCATCAGAATAGGTAATAAAATGTTATCTCAGTGACTTTGACTGTGGCATAGACGCTGCTGCCACACAGGCTGGTTTAAGTATTTCAGAGACTGCTGATCTCCTGCACACAGAATGGTGAGCAAAACAAAAATACACCCTGTGAGCAGCGGTTCTGTGTCTTCTTGATAACAGGAATCAGAGTCAGATGGGTTGAGAGGACAGGAAGGCTATGACGACTCAAAAATAACCAGTTTTTACTACTGTCGTGTTTACAAATGCGCCACAAAATGCAGAATCTTGAGTCAAATGAGTACAACAACAGAAGACCACTTTGGGCAGAAATCCGAAAGAAAAAAAAAAAAAGTCAGGTGGCCTGATTAGGTAAGACATGACTTACAAGACTGTTTTGATAATATAGAGGCCAATAAGTGTGCGGTTTTTATTCATTATCTATACTGTTATCTTGTTATGGGTCACTGAGGACCTGGAGCCACAGGAGACATTAGGCAGGAGACATTAGGCTGGGTACACCCTGGACAGGGTACCAATACATTGGAAGGCACAAGCATGCACACACACTTACACACTACAGACGATTTGGAAATGACAACCTGGCTAATTTACATGTCTCTGCACTGTGGGAGGAAACCGGAGCACTCGGATGAAACCCACCAAGCACGCTGGAGACCACATGCAAACTCGACTCGACTTGACACACACAGACTCGAACCCTCAGCTCTGGACATGGGAGGCCAACAGTTCTAACAACCACTCCACCACGTTAGTGACTAGTGTACCGTATATTGTAATTTTTGTCCTGTATTGTATTGTCCTCATTTAATTCTATTCAACTATGAAACATAGACACTGAATTGTAAAAAAAAAAAAAAAAAAAGACCTGCCATACACCTTTTTAAACAATTATTCGACAATGATTTTATGCAGAAAGAGAACTCTAAATCCTGCAGGTGCATACAGTGTGAACAATAAAAATCAATACTGCTACATACTACTTGAATCATTTCGATCAGAGAGAAAATGAAATATAGATCACCCTCTGATTAAATTCAACCATCATTCCAATCAATAAAATGACACAGATTTACAATATAGACCAATAAATGTATCGCTGCCTTTTGTAGCTACCTATTTAAAAAGTACTGACAGTTCAATATTCTGCTTCTTTAGTGTTTTTTTTCTACCTACATTGGTCTTTCTGTTTTTTTTTTTCTTTCTTTTTCTGGCTTTAATATGCCGGTCTTCTATCAATCTACTCTGAAACAAAGTGAAACTTTATTTTTGACATATGCCAAGGTTTGACAATGTCATAGTTCTGACAGCTTTCAGTTGCTACCATCAATATCTCTTATGATAAGGTAAAAGGTTAATGCTGGAGAACAGGAAATGACAGGACTGTCTTTCATCTACCCGTCTGTAATTTAACAACTGAGCCTGAAGAATAGCAGAAAATATTGACCTTGTGGCAATATAATTTAATCAGTAGATCCAAGGTCACTCATCACCACCTTCTGCTCTAGATCAAATTCTCTAAGACATTTCAGGCCTCATTAACATCCAGTATCAGCCTGAAAATTATTGCCTCCATAGATTTTTTTTCTCTCTCTCTTCCACCTAAAGCAGTAAAGAACAATTCTTCACTATTGACGGAGAACTTTCATTACCGAACTCTGGCCTACCCTTTTCCTATTATTTACTACAAAACCGGATAATGCTGAAATAAGAGACATAAAGATACAATACACGATGACTGCATATTTGTGATATTGTAAGAAAAAGGTTCACAAAATAAGAAGAATCTTGAGATGTATTTGCAATGTAGAACACGCATATCTCCACGCTGCAGGGAGTCTTCTTAAATCCTTTTATTTGATTTAAGTGGTAATCAGCAAAACATTATAGACTCATTATTTTGTGATTAGGACATTCAGTTGTGTGGTTTTGGAATGATCTGTTCATTATCTGTTTGCCATCATAAATACAAACTGTCTTATTCAATACAAAACATTATTTTTCATTGGAATGTCTTTATTGAGGCGTTTAGAATTTTGGCACATAATACAGGGATTAGCACTATATTACTAACTAAAGTGTATTTATTAACAAGAATGAATGCTTTTGTGTTGATTTTTCAATTCCAAATAGATCTGAAGGCGGATGAATTTTCTACAACAGCCTGACTCTGATAGCAAGAGAAATCACAAGTTTATTTAATTGGTTCAATGTTAGGCCATGATATAGGTATATCATGGATCATCTTAAAGATTAAATCCAAAAAGTAGTTTAACTAGCCGGATGGCTAACCAGGGAAATAAGGGGATGTGGAATTTGGCCCCAAATACATACAATACCAGTCAAAGGCTTGGACGTACCTTGTCCTTCAGTGGTTTTACCTCACTTTTATTATTTTCAACATTTTACATAAATACTGCAATCAGATCTATGAAACAATATGTAGGGAATTATGTAGTAAATGTTAAACAACATGAATATGTTTCATATTTCAGCTTGTTCAAAATAGCTACATTTAACTTTGATGACACGTTGTCACCCTCATGGCATTCTCTCATCAGATTCACGGGGTAGTCATGTGGAATGGGCCTTGTCAAGGGTTAATTTGTGAAATTTTTTGCTTTCTTGATGTGCTTTATACCACCAGTTGCCATGTGCAGAGGATGGGTGGATACAGAGTCAACAGTCCTGTTAGTGCTACTACAACTACTCCAGAAATCCATATTTTGGCAAGAAATGCTTAGTTAAGTGAAGAGAAAAGACAGGCCATCATTGCTTTAAGAAAAATCTCAAGAACTTTAACTCATCTCCAAGCGCAGTCACCAAAACCATCAAACGCTATGATGAACCTGGCTCTCATGTGGACCGTCCCAGTAAAGGAAGTCTCAGAGCTATCGCTGCTGCACAGGATAGGTTTATTAGAATGGCCAGTCTCAGAAACTACTGATTTACAGGAACTCAGATTAGAGCCCACTGATGATACTGCACGAGTCAGGCCTTCATGGTTGATTTGAGACAAAGAAGCCATCTGAGATGTGATGATGTGAGGGTTTGACTTAGTCAAATTTGATGACACGTTTAACCAGTAGGGATAGTACAGCATTTTACCATCTCATCTAGTTTGCACTTAGTGGCACCATAAATTGTTTTCTAAAAGGACACTGACACCAAACATCAAAAGACCTGGCCTCCACCATCACCTGATGTAAATCCTGTTGGTTTGGGATGGGTTGGACTGGAGAATAAAGGAAATGTAACCAATATGTAGTCCAGGTGGCCACAGGTGAAAATATAAAACATACTCTGGGTTATTTATTTATACAATAAATATATTAATATACAGTACAATAAATACAATAAAAATAAAATACAAACTGTAAGCACTTAGACGATGTGTCCAAACTTTTAACTGATTACTTCCTAAGTTTGCTAGCTTAACTCCTCAGGTTTCCCCTTCACATTTCACAATGTTCTAATATTCGTCTTTTTGCGTTTGGGATTCCGTACATTTGCGTTACTGAAACGTGAACACATGAACCATCCCTCTGGATCTTATTTACTCATTTACCCCAAGTGTACCGCCCAACCCTGATACCTGCATCGGCTAATAAGGTGGAGCGAAACAATCTTTCATCATGTTTTTCTGAATGAGATCTGAAAACTCATTGAAAGTTTTAATATTGGACAGGGCAAGACAGGCCATCACATACGAAGTCTGGCATCAAGCCCAGATTTTTCCCTAAAAAAAAAAAAAAAAAAGAATTTACAATACACTCCTACAGTATAATTCTATATAATGTGTATATACTTACAAAATGAATGATGAATCAAAATGATCTTTTTCTGTATTTACTTACACTGGGGTGTTTAAAAATATTTTGCTTACAAATTAAGTCTGTTCTATTCTTCAAGACAATCCCTTGCACGCTGATTGTGTGTTTATATTCATATGGCTGGCATGGTGGCTCAGAGACTTGAGAACCCTGACAGAATCATTTATTCCGTATCAGTGTCATGTGCACCCATGGGAAACAGTTCCTTAATCCAATGATGTTGGCTGCACTGATCTTGCAATATGCATGAAGCACATCAAAACAAGACTCGTGCATGTACACACACACACACACACACACACACACACACACACACACACACACACACACACACACACACACACACACACACATATTCACCCACAAAAGACTTAATAAAGACTCAATAAAAGCTCTGAATATCAGGGATGAAAAACACTGATCCCTTTTGATTAGGAAGACATTAAATCTTAAGCTGCCAGAAAAGTGGCGTTAAATCACTCTCCTGTGGATCTCTTCCTTTGATGACGTTTCCTGTGGATTTTTTAAAGTGCCCGTCTCGTTGCAACAAAGCTGATAATTAACGGAGCTCCCCTAATTGCCTGTGAAGTTGGTTAGATCAGAATTGCAAGAACAGAAGAACTGGAAGGAGACTTCACATGCTCGTGATAACTAATACCATCATACAGCTTAAACAGCTGCCCCCCTCCCATCATCATTCAATCATAGAGCTTCATCAAAGCCAGTGACCATTTAGTTAAGGAAAGGCAGATGTTTCAACTAAATATGGATTCACAAAACAACAGAAGGCTGTTGATTCTCGAAGCTCAATCTGTGGCCTACTGATAACCAGACTGATCTACAACATGGAAAGATCAGAGCACCACTGGACTCTCAGGTTTTAGGGTTGAAACACATTTCTCTAGGGTCATGATACCTATTCAGTTCGTGAGGTAAAGCAGTGGCACTACACTACTGTATATTAAACTATTCCGTATTGCCACAGCAGGAGTACGGGATGAGTTTTATCTTTGCCCGTGGTAATGATAGGGAAATGGTGTGAAATCTGACAAGCCATAATCATAAAAGTCACACCCAGTTTTCTCCCTCATTAACAAATGGTGTTCATTATGGAGAATTTGCTCCTTGAATCCATTCACCAGTGAGTAGCCAGTCATAAATCATGCATAAATAGTGCTGCGATTGATCAAGTAATACAGTGCTGATAATGGCCCATGAAAAATGTGCTGTGCTTGGGCCTTACGAGCGTTTTTCTTGACACGTTAATGAATTGGGAATGCATTGATTGCTCAGGCACAACCAATATGTGTGTGGTGTCCAGCTGGATGACTCAGCTGCAGCCAGCATGCAGGAGGACACACACACACACACACACACACACACACACACACACACACACACACACACACACACACACACACACACACAATGCATTAGCTATCCAGGGCATGTAGAAAGAAACAGAACTAGCCAGTATAAACAGAGATAAACCAGGGTCATAGAGGAAACGGTGGCCTGAGGTTAACAAAAATGCTTAGCATTCTAATCCAAAGTGTGCTAGGATTCCATATGAGCTAGAGCAGGTTTGATTTAAAAGACAAAATTGTTGCACATCATATTCACTGGACATTAAACCTACCGGCAGCAACCTGTGACCAGGCAACAGTCAGAATTCATTTAATTTAGGAGATTGTTAGGGCTACGCACCATACGAAATATGAAGGCTAGTAGAAGTCCCATGAGGTTTATCTAATACAAAACATGTGTCTCGCATGACATTTGCCTTTATTCCGTTTATCATTTTATCTATTGCATATCCTGAAGGGTCGCAAGAGGCTTGTGCAGGATACAGGGTATACCCTGGACAGGGTGCCAATCCATCACAAGGGCACACATGCACACACTACGGGCAATTTGGGAACACCAGTGAGCCTAATCTGCATTTATATGGACTCTGGGTGGAAACTGAAATACTCAGAGGGAACCCAATAAGCACGGGTAGAACATGCAAACTCCACTCACACAGATCCGTTATTTGTTTTCCTGTTGTCAGTTCCTTCCCAACAGGCTTTTTTGTTTAGCCTTTTTTTGGCCTGGGAATAAGTTTCTCCCCAGCTTATACAGAACTAGTCTGCCCATTTCCACTAAGAGTCACCCCATGAAGGATTTTGAATTTAAATGAACTAGGTGGGATTGGTTGGATTGGAGGGAAAGACCTGTCAATGTTTGAAATGGCAATATAGTGGATGTGGATGGCAACAGAGTACTGTTAAAATGACAAACTGCTCCCTTTAGGGTTAGATAACAGCGTATAAAAATGTACAAATACACGCCAGGATGTAGAATTTATAAGACTGTATGATTAAATGCAACTGAACCTTGGCAGATGAATTCCATTTATTTTAGAGTACATAATGGAAGAGAAAGAACTGTCGTAGTGATTCGACCAGACCTTGATGTTGCCCTAATCACAATCCTGCAACTCTACACTAAATGCTCCAAGCTGGCCTTATATTCTATAAGATTTTTTCATTAAGCCTTCATGTCACGGTATAACCAACTTTAACTGACATCTCGGCATCTACAGGAAAACGCATTTGAGCTTCTCATTTTACAAGGCTGCCAGTCAAAACAGCAAAATATTACCCCCTGCGCTTCAACAATACACCCCCCCCCCAATCCCTGTGTGGTGGCAAGTAGCATCCTCCTGTCTGAAGACAAACTATTTTTTTTACCCCAGCAGACAGCTATATGAATAAGGAGGGGAGATGGAGAGGCGCTGTATGAAATGGCGTTTGTACAACGGCTGTCTCTGTCTGACACGTTCCTCGGTGGGCCACACTTACGTGCTGCTGCTGCTGCATTACAGAAACAGGATTTATTTAACGCCGTGGTCGCCGCGTGACCTTGCAGCCTCAATCTGTGCCAGCACACTTTTACAAAAATGACCCTCTGATGGCTTAAATTCAATCAATCACCCTCAGGGCTACGGCAATGGAGGCTATTATTGTTGCTGTAAATTACTTTAGCATTGCTGAATTAGCACGGATCATCATTTAGCCGCGATTTGTATTCCGAGTGTGGCGAGCCGTTCTGTTGCACACATCGCCGAGGCATCTCTCATCGTTGGACGGGTCTCCCTAGGCAAACGTGTCTGCCAAGTGATTGAATGGTAACGCTGTTAAACACACTGACCACCAGCTCCCATGTGTCTCGCACATCGAAAGATGCGTCCCAAATTTAAAAGAAAAATCACCCACACACTCGCACGTAGATATATGCACACACACACACACACACACAGTGTCAGGAGAGATGGCAGGTGTTGCGGCTGATACCTCGCAGGACTGAGTGGAGCTGGTGGAGGAATTTCTTGCACCATTGGTTGAGGTGATGGTGTGTCACCAGTGGGACTTGTGTGTTATTCAAAGCGCTGGCTTTGTTTCAGGCTTTCAAGCAGGGATTTAGAGCACAAACAACAACAAATAAAAAATAATAAAAAATACTGCCTGGATCATTCCAGTTTGTGGGTACGGACTTGACAGAAAATTGGCCCATTAAAATTTCACAATAGACAAGATATTCTGTCTTTCCGTCCCGACGGCTGACGCCGAGTCCTGCAGGACGGCCACTCCAGCCTGTGAAGGACACTAATAGGACTCCTTACATAAGCAGGACCATTTTAAAACGACTGATTTCAGATTACAGAGCCTGAAGCTGCACAGGTGAAGTTCTTTTACTGAGTATGAGGTCAAGCAGAGCTCAGAAACACAGAGAGTCTGTCTGTGTGTGGGCGTGTATGCATATATGAACCAGGCTTCAGCCAACTGACAACAGTATCAGGAATCGAAGCTATTGCTGCGGTGATTAAATTGGACAATTTAAATGCCATAAAATGTGTTTTCACACAGCAGACTGCAAATTTCTGTACACTCCATCTGTCTTCTCTACTTCCCCATATGAAAGGTCAGAACTGCCACAGATTTTTCTACAACAGGAGAAAAATCGCCTGCATCTCTCACGTGGTAACCATAGTGACAGCAATGTTACAACTAGCCCTTGACAAAAGGGTGCCGTTATTTTAAGTCCATAAGTTGCATACTGTATTGAAGTGAATATTTTCTGTACTGAAAATATTTCACTGTACTGTATATCAAACCCAAGCTGTAGTTAGATTGCTTTTTTATATCTACATACTGTATATAATTGACATAGTGCTGCCATATTTCCCATATACTGACCAAGATTTACTAATTTGGTAAATCCTACTGTATATCTCTTGTTAATCAGCCTGTTCCAGGACTTAATGTCGCAAGCCTAGTGTGAATTGTGATTGAAGATATAACACATTTTAATGAGGTATTTGGCCACGATGACTATGACCAAATGCCATTTGCTTCTGATTCAACTCAAAGACCTTTTCATGGCCCTTTTCTTATACTAATCTATTTGATTCCTAACAGCAGCCTCAGGTTTATGACATAATTTGACACAATGACACAATTTACGTTAATGCCTGACCTTTATGTCACACATTGTGCATTCAATGACTGTATGTACATCAACTCCCAACTTAAACATTGATAAAACACACAGTAGACATGTCACATCAACAACACTACAGAGCTGCTGAAGTGAATGGGTGTCATTATAATATAATGGAGCCATGAATTAATACTCATGGCTGCAAGTTAAGTTTCTCCTACTGTATTAGACACTTAACTTGTGGCCTTAAATATTATTTCGTGGCCATGTAAATATTAACGTTCCCCTGGTTTCTCCAGATGGCGGCACAGTGGTGTAGTGGATAGCACTGTCGCTTTACACCTCTAGGGTATGGGTTTGATTCCCAGGCAGGTTCGATTCCTGTCTCTGTGTGCATGGAGTTTGTATGTTCTCCCCGTGCTTGGTGGGTTTCCTCCGGGTAATCCGGTTTCCCCCCACAGTCCAAAGACATGCAGATTAGGCCAATTGGCGTTCCCAAAATTGCCTGTAGTATGTGTGTGTGACATGTGATGGATTGGCACCCTGTCCAGGATGTACCCCGCCTCCTGACGCCGAATACAGGAGAAAGCGGATGTACTTAACTCATGGCAATCACTCTATATTAGAATTAGTGAGAAAGAATCATTAACTGAATTTGATCCTTTTGGCAACTTAAGAACTTAAGGAAGGACTTGACTGATTATCCTCCCTTATACATGGTTTCAGGGTTCAGTTAACCCAACCTTGGCTGGATGGAAAATTCACAATATAAAGAATTCGTAAAAATTATTTTATTCTGAGCATTGCGATAAAAACATATTGTGCCGCATGTGAGATTTTGAATCATCCATTTGCCCAGCTTATCCACAATGTCTACAATGCCTGTCTGTTAGTCGCTTAATAGACGTCTCGGTTATCAAATCGATTGAAGCAGTATTACAGTGCTTGTTACAGAGAAAGAGAGAGCGCAAATTTTATTATAGTATATTGTTGTAATTGTTCAAAATTACTAATATGTTTTATTGCTAATATTATAATGTGCCTGCTTTATAAATAAAAGTTTATCTTAGGTATGTATGAAAAACAAAAAATATATACTGTTAAGTACTGTATATACATTAATCTTTAAAATAAAACCATTCATCCACTAATCTAGGAACCTCTGTAGTCCAACTAGAGCCTGTGGAGGCCAAGTGTGATTACTGTTGTTTTTATTCCCCAGATTATTTTGCGAACGTGATGAGACCTTCACATGCTGTATGCTGTATGCATGCGTGATAAGAACAACATTCACATGCTGTATGCATACGCACACTACGGTCAATTTTGAAATGCCAATAAGCCTATTCTGCATGCCTTTTGGAGGAGTCAGGAGAACATGCAGACTCCATGCATTGAACCCAGACCCGGACCCTGGAAGTGCAAGGCGACCGTGCTAACCACTAAGCCACTGTGGTGCCAACATTAAAACCACTTGCCTAATATACAGTAGTGCAGGTCCTCCTTGTGCTTGCAAAACAGCTCTGAGCTGTATTGGCATGGATTCCCCAAGACCTCTGAAGGTGTGCTGTGGTATCTGGCACCCTCGTTTTAGCAGTAGATCCTTTCAATCCTGGCAGTTGCGAGATGTGGCATCTATGGCTCAGACTTGTTTGTCCAAAACATCCTGCAGATGCTCAATCAGATTTAGGAATTTTGGAGGGAAAGTCACCTTGACCTCTTTTTCATGTTCCTCTTTTTCAAATCATTCCTGAACAATTTGTGCAGTGTGGCAGGACACACAATCGTGCTGGATGTAACTGGTCTGGACCAATAAGTAGGTAAGTGTTACAGTATGTGTCCTCTGGGTTGTCTTCTTCCTATAGTGCATCCTCTTTCCCAAATGGGTGATGCACAGGCACTCAGGCGTCCACATGATATAATAGAAAACATGATTCGTTAGACCAGGTCACCATCTTCCACTGCGACAGTCACAGTCCAGTTCTGATGCTCATGTTTCTATTGTAGGTGCGTTCAGCACCTAGATCAGCGAGGACACACTGACCAATCACAGCAAGCTGCATATTCTGTGATTTCATTTTTTTCACATGCAGCATGAACTTATCCAGCATTTTTTGCTGTAGTGGATCTTCTGGTTGATTGGACCAACATCCTAACCTGCATCAATGGGTACCCAAGACCCTGTAATTAATTCACCAGGTGTCCTTCCATGGACAACGTTGTTTTGGTACTATACAGAATTCCAAAAACAATACAGCAGGATCATTGCCATTTTGGAGATGCTCTGATCTAGCTGCTAAGTCATCACAATTTAGCTCAAAGTCGGCACGAGTCTTACATTTGCCTGATTTTCCTGCTTCAAACACATCAATTTTGGAAACTGAGTGTTCACTTGCTGCCAAATATAACCCACCCCTTGGCAAGTGCCACTTTGGCACCCAACCTGTCAGTGGTTTTAACGCTATGGCGGATCTGTGCATAGGGTTTGGTGCCAGTGCTGTACTTCCACTTTACTTGGAATGATGCATAAAGATACACAAAGCCACTGTGACACTGGACATCCTATTAGCTGGATGACCTTTGTGAAATTTTGAAAAAGAAAAAGACCATGCCCTGCATTCCATTAATATTAAGATTTAGATTTACACTATGTCATATAATGGCGGCACAGTGGTGTAGTGGTTAGCACTGTGGCCTTGCACCTCCAGGGTCTGGGTTCGATTCCTGGCCAGGCTCGATTGCCCTCTCTGTGTGCATGGAGGTTGCATGTTCTCCCCGTGCTTGGTGGGTTTCCTCCGGGTAATCTTGCAGATGAGGCTAATTGTCGTTTCCAAATTGGCTGTAGTGTGTGTACCTTACCTCATGCCCTACGTCTCCTGGGATTGGCTTCAGCCCCCCACAACCCTGAATACAGGATAAATCTGTATAGGAGGTGAGTGAGAGTGAGTATGCCGTACAATTCATGGCCACAAAATTCCTAATGGGTGTAAATTGAGCTCTCAACTAAGTGTGTATTAAAAAATAACCATGTGACTCTGCTACAGTCCTACTATTTAGTGTTGATATTTTCATAAAAACCTGTCCTGGTTTAAACATTGAAAACCCTCTTAAACTCTTAAACCATTAGATTCATGTTGACTTTTGGAAGGTGGTGTAAATTGCTTTATGAAGTGTGCATTCTTTTATTCTGTCATATTGCATTCGTCACCTTTTCAAGGGGAAGAAGTAATGGAACTTAAGTGCGTGCATTCATAACATCTTGCCTCAAGTCCTGCAATGCCCTTTCATTCAGCTTGCATTACTTTTTGCATTTTTGAATCTCTAAAATTCTCTCCATGGATCCTGCACCAACGTCTATAGTACCTGTTTTGCCTATCTGTATCCTATGTCCATCTGTTTTCCCCTTGCTTGTGAACTAGTTAAAACAAAAATGTTTTATACTGTACATACAGTATCCTGCCACAAATGTCACAGATCTGCATTTCGCTGTCGGATTGAGCTAACCAACAACTCTGACATTCACTGTGCAAGAAAAGCATTTATCACTTTGTGTGTTAAACTGGCTCTTAACCCAGTGTGCTTTTGCAGGCAGACATCCAAAGACAGGGGTAGAAAGTAACCTAAATAAAAACATTTCCACGTCCTTTTGCTCCATGAGCGGCACTGCTGTGTTGGCAGTGTTTGATGCTGGGACATGATGTTTTTAGCTGCTTCTTTGTATCAAATGAATACGCATGCACAAAAAAGAAAAAAAGAAAAGAAAAAAAAAAGCGCCGGCTCTATGAATGTCTTCACACAGCAGTGTCATACACACACACATAGACATGCACACACACACACAGACATCTCCCATGCCCCAGGTACTTAGATAAAACCAGCCCTTTATTTGGCATAATTCCTTGGGTGTTGAATATTCATGCGCAGTATTAAATCAAAATCATTATAGCTTTGCTCACTCATGTTCTGCCTGCTTGAGAGAGGATTTCAAACACTGAATATTATCAAAGCATTAACAAGAAGAATACACACCAGTTTCCACTAGATTTTTCATTACCCTTTCTATCCGCCACCTGAGAAATGTACTGTGGCAAAAAATAAAAGAGTTGCAAACAAAATGTCAGAAAGCAAGGCAAATAACAGAGAAACCATCCAGGATGGTGAGCAAACCTAACGTTATCTCGTGAAAAATAAAGCTAGATCACAGTGATAAAGCACCTCCAATGAGACCCGGTATGGCAATAGCTTTAAGAAAAGTTCTCCCCAGTGCTCATCTTCAAGGCAAAAAAAAATGAAATGCAGGTGTGGAGGAAGCTGGCTATGAATTCTATGAAACTTTTTCTCTTAATAATGCCCCAACTACTTTCCAGGAAATGTATTTGCCTTGGGGAGAGAAAGTGATATTTCTCAGCAGTGTGTTCTTCGAATGGAGCTGGAAAGAGAGAGAGAGAGAGAGAGAGAGAGAGAGAGAGAGAGAGAGAGAGAGACTCGGGAAGAGAGAGACGGAGGTAATGAGGAGCTGTCGGTACCCGGGCCTCCTGCTCCAACACAACCTGCTGGCAGACTTTCAGAAAGAGAAGTCTCCTTTCCATCACTCTATGCAAATTCTAAAAATATTATTATGTTAAGCTCTAATGCGTGTGTGAAATTTTACACAGATGTGTAAGCTGAGTTTTCATTTAACTGAGCACGGTTGTAAATAATAATTAAAAAAAAAAGTAAAAAAAAAAAAAAGAAACAAGAAGGTGAAGTTCCTTTCTCACTTTTTTGTCCTTCATAGATTGATGACGAGCGCTGAGACCTACTGTAAAATGGTGTCTTCATTTCTCGGGTTTAGCCTCAGGCCACGTTCCTTACCGAGGCTGCACACCGCTTTATGGTTTCGGTGAAGCAGGGACGTCCTCGGGATGCTGTGAGATTTATGACAAGCCTGTGTTTTCTGGCATTGTGAAATAAGCTCCTTTTTAAAAAGCGGTCCTAAAATTAACATTATACGCTATATACTGTAATATCTGGCATGCCTTACGGAGAGCGGGAAAATCTGATTTGCGGGGAAGTTGATCAAACGTGTTTACACGATATTCTCCCAGAAAGTAAACTTTCCTTTTCCCGAAGGGCGATTTAGTTACCAAATTTAGATTTTCCAAACTTTCAAGAATCATCTCCATCTCAAGTCAGGCACGGCGAATTTCGGATGCATCAAAGCCTTAACTAATAGATTTGAGGGCAGGATTCAGAGCGCAGCACTGAGCAGAACACCGAGATGGATACAGCTGAATAATAAATCTGCTGGCTGCTGGAGTTTCATATTCACAAGACTGCTCCGTGATTACTTTCGGACGCCGGCCTGACCTCGTCTCGTGCCGCTCACCTTTGGACAGTCGAACAGCAAGAAATATCGCTTAATATATTCTAATAAATCTGCGCTGACTTATCAAGTACATGAGCTTACTAAGGCGTCAGGGTGGGGTAACCCCTAGATTCAATCAAACCTGTAATAAAATCTTATCAGATTCCAGAGAATTTCAAGGAAACCATAAAATAACCATGAATAACAAAGCGTAAAGCAATTCTGTCAAAACACCAGTATCAGATTTATTATATAGAGATAGTGCTGGCAGCAGGTACTGTGAAGGGCGGCAGTAAGGTTATTAGATTTTTTTTTTTCATAATAAATATATAACTCTAGATGATTGTCAGCTTTCCTCGGATTTCTATAATCAGTAACAGCCTTTGTGGACTAACGATACAAGAGATAAGAGTGGTGCAGAGTAGAGTGGAACTGTGCTCTGGTAAACAGAACACTTTAGGCCACTCGCACACACTGGTGATGGAGAAATGGCCTGCCACTCACAGTGCCTCAGCCCAACCTAGTGTAGGAGGAATTGTTTTTTAATAAATGCCACAATACAGAGAACAACACCAACAACAACAAAAAAAAAAAAGACAGGGGAGTGCGGCAGGACGGATAAAGAGGGAACAGGAGCGACAGACCAACTAACACTGAATCACTGCCTGGGAGGTGCACACAGGCTATAAATAATTCATGCATTTAGGGCACAAAAACATATATCTAATACACACAATACATATCAAACATGCTTCGCTGTGAGGGCAGTATTTCACACTAAAACGATCCGTTATCGATCAACTTGAAAAGTACAATAAAGCTTATTTCGTTTTCAGAGAAACTTGAAGAGGCATGATAATACAGTATACGAGTCAGCAGGTGATGTTTGTATTTATCATTACATGCAAATCCAGTTATATAGACTAATTATTGATTAAAATGATTATCATTCACTGCAAAGAAATAATAAATGATTGAGAGAGAGAGAGAGATGGAGAGAGAGAGAGAGAGAGAGAATGGACACAAGTAAAGGCGAGTAAAGTCGTTTAGAGAGACACTCACTCATTCACTCATCGTCTAGACCGCTTTGTCCTGTATACAGGGTCGCGGGGAGCCTCAGGAGACTTAGGGCACGAGGCAGGGTACACCATGCGTTGGGGTGCCAATCCATACACACTTATACGCTCATTCACACATTATAGGCAATTTGGGAACACCAATTAGCCTCATCTGCATGTCTTTAGAAAGTTGGAGGAAACCGGAGTATCTGGATGAAACCCACCAAACACAGGGAGAACATGCAAACCCCATGCACGCAGACCTGAGGCGAAAATCACCTTTGTACTGGAGGTACAAGATGACAGTGCCAACCATTAAGCCACACCGGTATTAACCGGCACCACTATACAGTACCACTATTAACGCGGTATAAGGATCTATCCAATAACAGAAACTTCAAAGCACTTTTGTAAGTGACTCTGGATAAGAATGTCTAACAAATGCCTAAATGTAAATGTAGATACAGACAAAAAAAAAAATGGACATAAAGAGATACAGAGAGAAAGAGAAAAGGGTTGTAGTGATTTAATTGGGTCAGTGTAATGGTCAGAAGAGGTCAGACAGAGAATCTAGGTTAGAAGCATGAGGAACTCTCTCCAGGCCCAGGACTCTGTGGTGTGTCAAAATCCTACAGTCTCACCATACATCACTCTAAGAACTCTTTCTGCACTCTTTTCTGAGTGATATGTTTTTAATGTTTCTATAGCCAAATGGTGTACAGCATACATACAATGGAACCAATACCACGGTTAATCCCAAAATGTCCTGTGAATTTTACAGCCATTTGATGGAAATGTACACATTTATAAACCATCATTCAGAACCACTAACTGGCGTCAAGTTAAATATATATATTTATATATTAATGTTTATTCTGTTAATGCTTTCTCTACAGTGTTTCCATGTACAAAACATACTACTACATGTGTAGTCACTTAAGTCACTGTAAGTAATCTACAGTATATACTGTACTGCATGTAATATATACTGAAATACCAAAAATAAAAATAAAAAAAACATTAGATTTATTAACCTCCTGTTTAAAGATTTTATTTTTAATGATAAAAGATTAAATAAACTATACCAAATGAGCTATGTGTATTACTGTATGTTCAAAAATATTTGGTATGAAACACCAAATGTGTATTATATTCAAAAACGCCAGAACATGATTTAGTAAGGTGTCAGGCAAACATGAGCTGCCAGAACAGCCTCAATGCACCATGGGACTGTACTGGGATGAATGCCATTGTTCCAAAACATATTCCTTCAGAGGGTATTCTGATGAAGGTGCTTGAGTGATGTTAAGGTCTAGTAACTCTAAAGGCCACAGTATATCATGTATATCACTTTGTACTCATTAGACCATTCAGAGAGCCCTTTGTATAAGGGTGGAGTCATCCTCTAAAGAGAACACTCATCCAAATAACCATAAGATAAAGACGATGGGTCAGAATAACTATTAGAGTAATAGTTTGCAGTGACACTGCCCTCTAACAAGACAAGCAAGACTACAGAAGCAAGATGTATTTTTTTTTGAAAAAATGGATCATCTGTTTGAGCAAAAAGGATCATCTGTGCGTCCCCTGTAATTTGTCACCAGTCTATACTTCCTTTTATAGAGCTTATACACATACATCATCTTTCTGAAGTGCATGCTTGAAGTAATTGACTACGTGACCAATTACACAACACATAAAATGTTTACATGAATGGAAGCCTATAATTTAATGCACAGCTAGTATTTAATAAAAAACACATAAACAACTCTTCTAGAGTTTTACAACCCCAAAACACACACAAAAAATACTAATAACTGCAAGCAGGGTGATGAAATGAATGAATGTAAAACTCCCAGCAGCCCATCAGTGTGCACAGATGTACACGACCGTGCAAAAAAAATTCAACGGACAAAACCAGGCAAATATTTTAGCAGAATCGATTAATTTATATATATATATAAAAAAAAAAATAATAATAACTGTCTGTAGTTCATGACTTGGTAAAAAAATATTTGACAGAAAAACATGCATTCATTCTTCCCTTCACATTTTTTTTGTCCAGGGTCTGTGGTGCTAATCAAAAGTAATAATAGAAAGTGCCTACTGCGACACAAAGTATAATGACTAATAATATTTTAGCATTAATACATGACAGGAGTTGCTATTCAGTCATGTTAACTCCCTAATTAGGATTTTGTAAGCAAGGAATTTTATCTAGCTGGAGGTCTACAAAAGAAAATCTGAGCTGTATACCCTTGCTTTAAGGAGGTCATCTCATACAAAATACAATTTCAAAATTTCTAAAAAATAAAAGTAACTCAGGCTCCAGTGCAAGTCCCCGCTTTTTGTCCTTTTTCCATTATTATTATTATTTTTATTACTATTTTTGTATTGGCCAGGGCTTTAACAAGCCAATTAGATTTTCCCCCTATTGTGACATCATATAGGAAGATATGCTCGTCCGTGGCTCATTTACATAGACACTGAAATGGTGTGTTTGGAGAAGGAGATGTGATTTTGCTGGACATTACCTGTTAAAAAAAAGGAACCTTTAAGTGAAGGAAGGTTCTTAGGAAAATTCACCGTGGCATACATTATGCCAAGGACCAAGTCAGATAAGCACCAATCTATACTCTAATCTGACCCTGGAGCAAAAAGAACAAACCAGGCTTACAGTATGTACATTCTTATTAGGGTAAACACCTCCGCTTGTTTTTGTAATGCAAAACAAAATGGCAAAGAAAGCACCTGCATCTGCTTAACAAACTGGCTGAATCAGCGAGGAGGTGTAGGCATGGTGTTACTCTCTGCCGTCCATGTTTGTCTTTGTTTTCTTATCATGTGGGACTTGTATTGAAAGGAGATGATTGTATTAGCAGGAGGAGGGAAAAGGAACCCTTTTTGAACGTTGCCGACACCTGGTAGCAAACCCTCAAACCCGTACTTCAGCGGTATCAGTGCTTCTAATGAAAACATAACAAAAGTCTAGTGTTTTCCTTTGTCTTTAACTACTAATTAATGTACAACTTTACACGGTAACCTGTAAAGGCTTCTCATGTGGGTGAATTGTAATATTTCTGCCTACTGTAGTTTGATGAGATGAAAGGGGAGCGGAGGAAGAAGTACACTATCCACCTACTGCATTCATCACTTATCCTCTTTAACACACACTTACACAAGCCATAAATAGTAAAAGATGATTTAATGATGACATTGGAGGATAATGTGTCGTCTGGGGGAGGAGAGCAAAGTGGAATGGATTGGCTCAATAAGAGGCTGTCATACACTGCTGACACACACACATTATCGAAATAGATTCGAGGTGACCATTTTTAGGGTAATACTTTTCTCAAAGGGCACAACTGACTCAATAAACCTTTGCTTTGCAGCGTTATTGTATATCAAAACAGATATTCTGAATAACTTCAGAAAATGTCATCCCAGCACCAATATGATGATTACAGTTCAGCCGCGGTGGACTGTAAGGTGAGCCCGATTGTAAAATACAATCCCTCTGGCCCCATGCTTGTCGGCATTTAGCATGGAACTCAGTTTCTGCCCTAATAAGGACAAAACGGGATACTTAGCGAGGCTTGGTTTCAGTTTCAGGCGTTTTCTTGAAAGCCGCAGAGAGAATCATCAAAGCTGTTTTATATCCATTTGAGTATTCCTGCTTCTAACACCATGCATAAAAGTGATGGAATGTTGTTCCAAAAGAAAAAAAAAGAAAGAAAGAAAGAAAGAAATAACCTGCAAATTAAAACTCTTGTCACAGGAAATGACTCAGGTTAAAGCCATTAAGCATAAGTCTTCTCTTAAGGCTTGCTTGCCTTTGGCTCTAGAATAAACAGTGGTGACAGAAGTAAGCCATAATCAATACCGTCTCAGACATAAGGCTATGGGTGAGGCTCATTCAATACCATTAACAAATAACCTGGCAACGAGAGCCATTATGCACTGAAAACTAAAATTGGATAACTGGAATTGATGGCTGCGCTAATACCATGTTCTATTCCCCTTCAGAGACTCCCCGTCTCTCTAATTGCTTTAATATATAGAGAAGGTGTGTGGTCTGATCAGTCATGCTTATCGGAGGGTCAGCAGGGTTTTCCTTGTTCCCCCACAGTGCAAGATAAACCATGGATAAATGAGCGAACGACTGGGGGCATTTTATCCAAGGACTAATTAGAATTTACTGCACAATAGCCATGTTTAATCTGATACACTGCGACTGTGTAGGGTCTTAGGAAATGTGACCTTGTACATTTTCGTATGTTTTTTTTTTTTTTTTTTTTTTACACTTAACCTAAAACCAGACTTCGGCATATTTTTGTCTATGCACCGATGCGCTCGCTGCCTGCTCATTAACAATAAAAGGAAGAATAGAAGTATATTAAGAAATCAAGTCGCAATGCAATAGAATGTAAGAAATGTTAAATATGAAACAATTTGCTAAACTAAAGATATGTCTTTAATTAGTGAAGATGACATGTACGTGGGTGTGCGGGCTGAGATGTGATTACACCCTGTGTTCTAGGAAGTTGTTGTAATTGGACCCTGAGGTGTAGTAGGAAACCTTTGATTGGACTCTCTTTTATAGGAGGGTAAGACATGTTTGAATCATGTGGTTTAGTAGGGCAATATGTGACTGGACTCTGTGGTGTAGTAAATAATAAACTGACATCTGATTAGACCCCTGTGGTGATTCGACTCTGTGATGTGTTAGGCTACTATGTGAATAGATTATTTGTTATAGTAAGTTGATGTGTGCTTCAAATCTGTGGATTAGTTGGTTGGACTTGGTTGCAGTGAAAAAAAAAAAAGACCCTGCGGAGGAGTACAGTACGTCAAGATGTTATATGTGATTGGAGTCTGTGCTGTAGCATGGAGGAAGTGATTGTACACTGTGCTTTAAGAGGTTGAGATATGATTGGACTCTGTGGTGTAGAAAATTGATATATGATTGAACACTGGTATAGTACTGTACATTGATGATATTGGACGCTGTGGTATGGCAAGTTGAAATGTGATCAGACTACAGTATGAAGACTATCTATTTGTCAGTGCCGTTTTAAATTTTCTGACGCGGCTGACCATGTGGCATGGTGAGCCAAGATGTCACCAGCCCGTGTGGTGCTGTGGGCTGGGTGATGAAAAGCCATACTGTGTCTCAGTGGGGTATCAACAGTGTTAACCTGTGGGTCTTTACACCACATATGGGCTTCTCTCCATCGCATAAGGCCCAGACATAGTCCATAAAATCTTTCATAATCTAGTTTCTGAAATCAAAATAGTGGAGATACTAAGCATTATAACATAAATATCACATGTTTAACTTTGGATATTTTAAAGATGCATAATGTCAACACAATATAACATATATAATTTACGATTCGCTATCCATTCCAGCTTAAATATTTTTTTGATTTACTTCTACCATGACAATATGTTCTTATCTGTAATTTTTTATTCTTTTCATATCAACGCGTCTGGACCAGACCAAAACAAAGATCACAAGATGTAAGACCCTTTTGCTACATGTTTAATGTGAGCCAAACCTCCTTTAACAGTCTGGATAGAATTTCAGTGTGCAGGATGCTGATGCATTTTAATTAAACTAGAGTGACACTGAGCAAATCTTATGACCTCATAAAAATCACGAGCCCACACTAAGATAATGAATGCAGCAGATAGAATTCCCGGGGTTGTTTATTTGAACAATTAGAAGCTGGTATGATTCATACACCATTATTTTAAACTTATTCAGTGGGAGTTGCTTTAATATCTGATAAATTGGCCAGCTGAGAGAAAATAAAGGCTAGCGTCTATGCCGGCTTTATTGTTTAGTGTATGGTTCCAGTGATTGCGACGTGGGTGGATTGTTCCCCCTCTAATTTAACTCTGTATTGTCACAGGGGACAGTTTCTTGTCCGTTTTAAGGGAATGGCAATGACTCCTACCTGCTAAGTCAGCTCATTGAAACAAAAAAAAAGTGGGAGGATTATAATATAAGTGCATATAGACCTGGAAAAGATGGTTGATTGCTTTTTTTCCCCAGTTATGCTCTTTTTTTCATTGCAAAATGTTTAGAGCAGACCGGTTCTTTATTAGAAAATCCATCATTTGCCTCAGGGAGTTATTGGATGCTTCTCGGCAGCTGATCAACTAGGCTATAGCATTCGCAGAAAAAAAGAGAGTACACATACAGCGCTTGCAATGTAAGGGGCGATGGGTTACAGATTTCAAAGCTTCCCACACATGGACACGTACTGTACTGTATATTTGTGATGACTGATGCTGAGGAATTCCGCTCAAGGCTAATCAGGTTTCTAAGACATGTGTCTGTAGTTGGGAAATTAGGAAATTGAATTTGCTAATGATGTGGCGCTTTGTAAATGGCGATTTAGCAAGTTGTGGTTACACCGATTTCCACCTTGGAACATTTAAAAATGAAAGTGGAAAAAAAAAAACCTGGACGCCTCCACGAAAGTACATCTTTTGCTTGCTCTATTAGAAATCAAATAAAGCTCATGAAAATTTACTTTCACTGTACTTCGACAGGTTCTGGCCTAAGTGGCTACTGGGAATGTTCTACAGTATATACTATGGTGAACTTTTATATTATGCAACATTTTGGGCTAAAATTGCAGTATAGCAGCAACCGTGAAAAACACTGAGTGGTATTAACTAACTGGCCTAAAAGACAAATACCCTGCATCAGCCTGCATGTGATATACTGTAGTGAACTATGAGTTCAGAAACCTTTTTGATTCACTATGTTTGTCACTGTTATCATCCGCTGTTGTATGTATATGCATTACAAGCCATGCAGTAGTTACCAATGTTTGCCCGCCCTAGTGCAAATGTCAAACAATGCCGATGGAGAAGACTACCCTACGTAGATGGACTAAAAGTTGAAGGAGTGTTTTACTGGATGTAGGCAGGGAATTAGAAGTTGTAACTTCGCCTTGAACACGAAATAATTATACACTGTGAGTAGCGGCTTGGTCTAATTTCATGAGCTCACTGACACTCTGGTTGACTCCTTCTTCTTTTCCATCAGCCATCATTCCTCCCCCCTCCCTCCCCTCCCTCCACTTTCTATTTCTGCCTGAATGTTGGGCTCAAAAGTGGAGCCGCAAAAGAGGAACACAATGAAGCGAGAGCCTGGGAGCCTCAGTGGGACTTGCTCAAATGTTCACTGGCAAGATAAATGCAGTTATTGTGGGGCTGCCAAAAGCAAAAAGCAAGCCAGAATCTAATGAAGAGAACAGGAAGGACATCATAATATACTAGTGAGACAGGTCAGCTGAACAATAGTGGGAGAGGAAGAAAGTGGAGGTTGGGAGCGCAAATGTGCACTAAAGCCAGGTAGTTCTCGCTGGGTGATTGGGAAGCAAAGAAACTTATGGCCAGCTTGTGCCAGTCTCTGTTCTTAAACTACATCAAAACTCAACACATCCAAAGGATTTAGTAAAAAAAAATATATATATATATATATATAAATAAATCAATTTTGAAGGCAGCGTTAACTTTGCAGAGAAGTGTATAACTCAACAGTTTGATCAGAGAACTACTTTTTGCAGTTTTTCACTAAATATTGCAAACTGACGAAGATGATGATGATGATGATGATGATTATTATTATTATTATTATTATATATTGTGTTTTCTTTCTTTGTCACAAGTATGTTAAAACACCCAAGTGGCAACAATATCATGTTTAAGTTGTTTGCATTATATGACTGTGAATTTGGTATAATATCTCAAAAAGCTGTAACTACAGTCTATGCAGTTTAGTATCAATACAATGTCGGTTTGGATTTAATAGAAATACAGCAAACATGTGCTTTGTGATAATGCTTTGAAGTAGTGGCTGCAAATTAGATAAAAAGTGTTGAGTTTTGTTGAGATCATGACAAACATTATAAGCTATACAAAACCTTTGATATATTTCGACAGCTCCCTATCATAGTACAGGTATGCACTGTTTGACATCTGTTCATGCATCAGTTGTTTCCCAAGGTTTATAACAATCCATTAATATCAACAGAAGCAGACAAAGCGATTGGAACAGCTTCCCCAAACATCACGTGCACCAGCTTTCCACACTGAGCATGTTCATCTCATATCTCTTATATGCATGTACATATTTTAAGTTTTGTAATGTTATTGCTTGGCTTCACTGCAGTACTGCAGTATCCTGCATAATTATATAATAATTATAAATTATAAATTATTATAATAGTTATAAATAGTATATAACATTTGTGTCCGAACAAATTCCAAATCACATTAAGTCCTATTTATTTACAAATTGTATTACAGACGTTCAGCAAACACATACCTGTCATTTAATACTGATGACTAGTGACTGCCATGGCAGTAAACGAGGATTCAAGAAAAAGAGCATTCTCCCAAAACCCTTTGAACACATTTAAAACACTTTCACAGCCACCATGTTTCACATGTATCGTTGCATCACTGATCACGTGACAGAAAAAAGTGGTGCAACTGGCTGGTCACTATGGGTCAGCCAATCTGGTGGCGATATGTCATGCTTTGTTCAAAACATGGAAGTTTAAATCTTCTAAAATAAGGTTAAATAGCTGTATTCAAATGAAACATTTTGTTATAGACAACTTTAATGTGTCAAAGATTAATAGCTTGCCATCTTGAGTAAAAAAGTCCAAAAATTATGTGTTCTTTGGTCAAACAGCTCTGTATCTTCTTATCTGCTCATGGTTGTGACAGGTAGGAATCTTCTGGAAGACTATGAGGAATGAAAAATATTCTTCTTTTATGCGTGTCATCTTTTTCTCTTTCTCACTCTCGCATTCAAAGTGACACAAGGTCTTTTTAATACGATTCCAGTGACTTAACTCCCCATAATTGGCTGCCTCGTTCAATCATTTCCACCCATAATGTGCCCTTTTTAAATGACAAATAAGAGAAGGGAGAGATTATGTGTTTCTCATGCGCGTGCGCACACACACACACACACACACACACACACACACACACACACACACACACATGCTCCTTTACTGGTCTTCGCTCCTCCTCTGTCCATCACAAACCATCAGTTTTCACTTGCTAAGAAACTAAACATTAGTACCCCGGACATAAAGACCTACAATTCTACAAGTCCTACAAATTACTGCTTGTCCCCGTTTGCCACACAGCAGTGTGTTCAATCCTAGATCATGTGGCCACTTTCAAGTCTGGTGCTTTGCAGCTTATTCATTTCATTATAAAGCTCTTCTGGATCCATGCGGTCCAAGACGGCCATGGCACAGCTAAATCCGGCAGTGTTTAGCCAATTGTGTGAGGGCATTCAAAAAGACAGACAACTAATCTGAGTGGAAGGGCTTTTAATGAACTTCAAAAGATGATAGAAATAAAATCTCTTCATTTTCTATTCATTTACAGCAGTTATTCGAACTAAACTTTATTAAAAGTATTTAAATCATACAAACCCTCTTAGCTTACTTGCTAATGGCATCTAAGTAGGTCAAGCTGAAATGACGGCAGGGATAACACCTTAGTCGAAGCATTAGAATAAATGGTAACACACCAAATGATGAGTGGCTATAGGGTTACATGAAACCTATATAAACCCTTCCTAATAGGTGAGATAAAGCTACATAAATTATCATTCTGACAAGGTTTATGTGTCATAAAATCTCAAAAGCCAAGATTTACTCTATGTTGTGTTATTTTGTATAACTTTCCAGGCTTATCTCTTACTTATCTCAAGTTGCTGAGTGTGAATAACAGTAATGATGCAATTAGATATAGTACTATTGCATAGCAATGGTATAGTAACAACGATTAAATTGTGACATAAGTTAAGTTATACACACTTTATTAATGTGGGCATTCTCATTCCAAAGCATCACACAGTTCTAGAAAGAAATTATTTGCACTATGCTGTATCACAGAGACGAGGATGGGTGCCCTTGTTTAGTCTGGTTCCTCTACATATTTCTTCTTCATATCGTCACAGGGGGTTTTTCCTTTCCTTTTGACTCTGGTGTGCACATTAAGAATATTAAGAATGTTATCAATTATGAATTATATATGTTCCACAAAGGGGCAGTTGCAGCTTAGTGTATTAAGACTCTGGGTTACTATTTGGAAGGTCGGATGGTACGAGTCCCATCTCCACCAAGTTGCCACTGTTGGGCCCTGGAGCCCAGTCATCAACCCTGTTGGTCCCAGGGGTGCCGTATAATAGCGGACCCTTCACTCTGACCCCAGCCTCCTAACAAAAACGGGAGATGCGACGAAGTAAGAATTTTAAGGTGCAGTAGAGTAAATGTGACAACTATACAGTGGGCTTAACTTAAAACTTGCTTTAAAATTCAGTAGCATGCCACTGAATTCAACAGAATGCATTCTGACTAATTCATTAGTTTGCTATGCTTTTTTGTACAAATCATATTATGCACCGAAGACCCTGTTTTAATTGATGCTTAACAAAATTTCAGTTGAAGTCACATTTGTTATTAAATATGGTCAAACATGTGAAATTAGGTTAGCTATACAGATCTAACATTGTCTCCACTAACAACATTTTTTCCCAAACATTTATTGGACAGGGAAGTAATGTTTTATTGCTGTAGGGTTGTAGGTAACCATGAACGAGATGCAATATGATAAAAAATTTTTTAAAAAAGCTGACTTACATGTATGACCAATATTACCAAGTGATATTGGTATATCCATATCAAACTCTGCCAGTTTCTAGACAGCTAAGAGTGGTTAAAATGGCAGGAGAAGGAGAAGCTTCCTGTTTGCTCCATCTAAAAAAATGAGCTGTGAGCTAAATTCTGCTTTAGCTTTCCTCATCAAACCCTAACTAAATCCCTAACAGCCAGGAGCAACCACTCTCCAGAATCTTGTTAGCTAACAGGTCATTTATTTAGCTGGGAGGTGAAAACAGAATCTGACTTACCAACAACAGCTACAATAAAGTCACACACTTGTTCACATATAAGGCATGTGTGTATTGATCATTAATACAGTAATACAGTTAGATATTGTAAATGGAGAGATTTGTTGATCAGTTGAGCATAGGAACTGCACTGCAGAGTAACTCATAAGCAATAATGGGCGCACACACACACACACACACACACACACACACACACACACACACACACACACACACACACACACACACACACACACACAGAGTGCAGAAGGAACTATGGTTATTGACATACTTTTATCAGAAACTATTAAGCGGCAAAGAGCAGCAGCCCTGGAGAGAAATAGAAAGATGGCTATTTAATGCTGAATTAAACGGTCAGTCTGTTTCAGGTTGTGTGTGTGTGTGTCTGTGTGTGCATGTCCCGGTGTGTGATTGAGAGAGAGAGAGAGAGGGAGAGAGAGAGGAAGAGACAGAACGTGAGAGAAAATCAAGTGTGAAAAGGGATGGTATGGTGTTATGACAGAAGGCCTGGATGACAGGATGGACCAGAAAAAAGTGCAATAAGTGAAATAAATGACATCCTCATGAACACGCATTTGTGACCAACGTGATGAACAGATGCAGAGAAGTCAGAAATGACTCTAAAAATGCTGACTAATTTGGCATAAGAACACATCATTACACTACTATGCTAAAAAAAATTTAAAAATACAGACTGAAAGAGAGAGAATAGAATAAAAGCAAAACAATAAACAAAACCAACGAAGAGCAGGCCAGCTCGTCTGCATTGTAATTATGGGAGATGTAATTATGAGCGATGGAGGAGGCAGCCAGGCTCTGGGCTGAATGGAGCAGCTGGAGAAGTCATGTGGTGTTAGCCTGCCTGCACTCACTGGGGGCCAGACTGTTTACATGCTGCAGAGCGGACATACACACACACACACACACACACACACACACACACACACACACACACACACACACACACACACACACACACACACACACACACACACACACACAGGCAGTATATATAGTTCAACTAGGTGTTTTACACAAATACAAAAAGTTTTTATATTACAGAATTTATATGAAATGTATATAGAAATGGTCTACAGTTTTGTAGTTTCAAAATACCTCAAAGTCAGCTCTCTTTTGCCATTTACATATCATCTGCTGGTGGCTTGATGCGGTTATTTTTTTAAAACCATGAACAATGATGCTTTTAGTAAGCATGGGGAAGAAAATACACATATTAAATAATAATAATAATAATAATAATAATAATAATAATAATAATAATAATTTATAGCAGGGAACACTTTTTTTCTTTAGATTACTTGCTTACTTGCTACTGTACATGTAGTAGCAGAAGTGGCTCAAGCGGTTGAGGCTCTGAGTTGTTGCTTAAAGGGTTGGAGGTCCAAGCCACACACCGCTGGGTTGCCACCGTTGGGCTCTTGGTGGCCCTTGTCATTAGGTAATATGCCCATATGTAATACACAGTCACTTTCTGTTTGCAAGAAATGTGCTTAGCCCGCCCTCTTTTTTGACACCCACATCTCATTTTCTATTGGCTTGAGGTGGTAATTGTTTTTTAAACCATAAATGATAGTGCCTTCAGTGAACTAAGGAAAAAATACACGTTTAAAAAGGAATACTTGCTATACCTTAGAATACTTGCTAAATGTTCGTCTCAGTGGATCAGGTGGTTGAGTCTTTGGGTTGCTGATTAAAGGCTTAGGGGTCCAAGCCACCCACAGCATGGTTGCCACTGTTGGGCTCTTGGTGGCTGTTATGGGCCCTTGGCTGTCAGAGCCTTTGGGCCCTTCTCAAGGCCCGTATGCCCATTTGTAATAACCAGATAGGATATGCATGGCATCCTTGGTGCCAGTCCCAAACCTGAAGAAATGGTTGGATTGCAACAGGAAGAGCACCCGGTGAAAACCTGTGCTAATAACTTGCATATCAAATGATCTAATATGGGGACCTGACAAAGGGAATAAGACCAAGGGAAAGAAAGTGCTATTTGTTGCTATTTGTAGAAGACAAAATATAATAAAAACATTGAATTATGTGTAATAACTTGCTTATATTCACACTTGCTTAAATGTTTAAATGATAAGTGATGTGCTTTACTATCCATCATACTCATAGTTTTGCTAATTAGTCATCTGGATGCTAGCTAACAGACAAAGCTGCCTTAGTGGTGTGTGGTGTGTTGCTCTCTCAGTAATATATATATATAGTATAAACAGGAAAACAATATTAGTTGTACACTTTTAGAAACAGAAGAGAAATGAAAGAGATGTCATAATAAATATAAAAATGTAGCCAACCAATTTGGTTTGCAAAAGATACCATTCATTAGCTAATTTCCACCAATGCTAATACTAATTACTGGGCAAATGCACTTTTATAGTTTATAGCCAGCCCCCTTGCAAAGTAGAGCTCGATTTATTTACTAACTCTGCTTTTTCTTTCTTTTTTTTATTGAGTCAAAAAAGACAACACAATACACTATACATGAGGCAAATGTCGCTAGCATATGTTAAACACACACAGGCACAAATGAAAAACATTCAAGAAACAAGTGCTGATGGAGAAACATTTCCACAATCCCCCTCTAGGCAGGAACAAAATGTCTGCCATTTCTCTTTCTCCCATTTCTCATTGTCACTCCTCCACTGGGCTAAACAGGCACACACGCACACACACATGCACACACACACACTCACACACACACATCCACTGGGCTAAAAAAAAATCTCTTGCCACCTGTTTATATAACACGGAGCAGAATGAGGCGCTTTGCACTCACTCACTCACTCACACACACACACACACACGCACACACACTTACACAAGCGCGCGCACACACACACACACACACACACACACACACACACACACACACACACACACACACACACAGCCTCCTGAGCAATCTCCGCTAAAAGCACTTCATTGTTCAGCCACAGACAGAGCTTGTGGTTTGGCTGCTGAGCTAGACTTGGACTGGATCACATTAAAACACAAAAGATCTACTTATCAGAAGTGTGAAGATGTTTGAGAAACCTTCACCGTCCATATTCACTCACAATTACAACCACGATCGTACGAGGGTCGTTCAAGTCGGACCGGGGCTTCTGTTATGAGAGTAAAAAATACTTATATTTTCTCTATATAATCCCCTGCTACACTAATGCAATTATTCGAGGTCTTAGTCATCAATATCACTGCAGAAATGCTGGCTTCCCAGGAACGCCTTTACTGACCCATTCCTTTAAGAAAGGATGTCATGGTTTAATCACCAAAGGCAGGACAATGTTTTTTCAGGATAATGCACAAGCTCATACTGGCCACCGCACCACTTTTACAGAAACTCGGCTGGGAGTTATAGCCACATCCGCACAATCCTGACCTTTCTCCAAGCCATTTACACGTGTTTGGGCCATTAAAGGAGTTCCTGGGAGGCCGGAGCTTCAGACCTGAAACAAGCAGTCTGAAAATGCCTGTGGTGTACTGAGGAGACGTTCTACCTTAAAGCACTAGTGAAACCCTGGGATAAGTACATTAATGTACAGTAGCAAGGGATTAATTAAGGAAAGTTTTTACTGTCATACTTGTGTTCTGCTATTCTGCACAATCAGAAATCTCTGTTTGACTTGAACGCCTTTTGTACTTAATCAACTGTGTTTTTTTTTTTTTAACAAGCCATATCAGCCGTTTATGAAATATTGTGAAAACTCCCCACATTTTAAACGAAGATTCATATAGCTTTGCTCTGCTCAATGAGCTTCTTTGTGCTACATAATTTAAATAAATTTACACGACCAGGCCACAACTGAGGATGTGCTATAGAAGCTGAGACAGTTCATGATTTAACAACTAGAGTCACTGAATCGCAGCCATTTTTCAAATTCATATGTTTATCATCTCTGCTACACTATTTTTTGCCATGTTTGGTCTGCTACAACACTTTCTGCTCGGTGGTCCACCAGTTGACGGTCTACTGAGACTCACTCAAACTCCCGCTGTATGACTTCCTCTGCAACAGTGTTGTTTCTCCATTACATAATTTATTAGATGCAGAACTCTTTAGTTATGCACACAATGACTTGAGTTAACCTTGACGGGCTGACTGCTGTAAAAAGCTCTTTTCCGAATACTTCGCAAAGTAGTTCAGGCTCCACACACCTGCAAGTCACACTTAGTGCAATCAACACAGCGTAGCATCGCTCATAACACTGACAAGTGCACCAGTACCCTGTGTCTCTCACACAAACACACATTTAAAAGCAAATACGCGCACTCCATCAGCTGCTGCTTCAATCACACCCCTCGCCTGGGAGAGTGTAATTGCAGTGCAAGTATTACCAGCTTGGTGCCGAGTGCAGAGGTGCACAAATGAATTACAGAGCACTTTACTGAAAGCTACAGGCGAAGGTGAAGAGTTCAAACAGCTACGAATCTACTCTGGCCCTCGGAACAAAATGCATAGGTTCACAAAACAAACAACTCAGAGCGTGGGTTTCAACTAAACACACTGCGAGATGCAATGTAGACACTAGTGAGAATACATAAGATACTGTATCCAGTCTGCGCTCATATTTATTCTATCCCTTAATCTGTAAGGAATTAGGTGATTTAAATACGTAGGCCATAAGATCCCAAATAATTTGCCCTGAATCCTGTGTGCAATTAATCAGCTGCTAATAGTTGGTGTGTTGTGGGTGATTTACAAAAAATAACCGTGTGAATTAAATCCCATTAAAAAAATTTTTTCGGAATAAACAATATGTAAAGTGAGACTTTTGTGTAAGTCAAATGTTACCAGTAGTTGCAGAAAGTTATGAAATAAATCATATCAAAGAGACTCCCAGAAGAGTAACGTGAACTTGAAACTCAAGTAAAATGCTGACTAATGCCAGTGAGATCCATTGAAACTGTGCGAAATTATTTATGAATAAATGAATAAATGATTAAAGACATTATTATGCATTATCACGAGCATAACTTTGTTTTGAAAAGTTCCACAGACAAAAGGATGTCAAGTCCTACTTAACTTGCATGTATGCCACAATATCATGATTGCAGTGTTCTACAGATAAAAATACTGGGATTATATTGCCATATCTAACAAAACATGCATGATAAGCAACGTGACAGCTTGTACTGTGTTCATTTATAGTTGATGTGATGAAGATGAAGAGTTTATCCAAGAGCATATGTTTAATTAACAATCTTAACCAAAAATAGTCCAAAATTTCATAATGTGTTTGAATGAGATGCTGCTATTGACTTTTTGCAAAAGGTGGTGAAGACAAATCAAAAATATTTATTAGTTATAAACTGTGAATACTATTCTGTAAATTGTCATTTTCAGGGCTGTCTAATAAGATATTTTAAAATCCTTTATTCTACAAGATGCCCGTCACCAAACAACTAGAAATAATCTTCTTTAGAACAAATTCTGAATGGGTGTCTTTGGGAAGTCCTGAACCGTATGAAACATATGTCTTTTTATGGACATCTTAGAACAGCTAATCCATAGACTGCATAAAAAGAACTGCACAAACAGTGACATCACCCAAATGTTTCCTAAAGAATAGTTTTGGTCGTGGTCGTCTACATCTTGGCAGGAGATGACTTCACCAGCAATGCGGTTTTTCCAATAAATACGCAAAAGATTGGAACAAACTGAGCCTGGCTGTAATTTGGATCTTTTAGATGTAAAATGTTTACTAGGGTAATCATCCTTTTTAATAAGTTTACAGGATTCTTACTAAGTTTTCATGGGTTTTTCACACACAGATCTTCAGCAAACCAGTTTGTGATATTGATAATTTTTTTTTTTTTTTGGTACTAAAGTAACATAAAATAGCTAACTTTACAGAAAGTTACAGCTAAGACTGACTATGTACCAATATTTTATTTAGGTTTTCAAAATAACATGAGGTCTTATGGATATGTAAAACCAAAGGTAAATACATTAAAAAATAAAACATTATGCTTGCCGGCCCCTCGGGACATGGCTCCACAAGACTCGACAAGGGGAGTGCTATGGTGACTGGCACTGGGACTTAAGTGCCAGATCCTTTGGATGCGGTGGGTTGCGGGGTGGGGCCCCTGTGGATCAACCTGTTTGCTTAGTGCATTTGGGGAATTTGGAGCCTGGCTCAACAAAGTTGAAACATTTGCCTACTGAGCCTCATACGCAGTAGGCTGTGATGCCCTAGGGGTTCTGATACCTTTCTAACATGGCTAGCATTGACTTTTGTCAACATGTTGTGCTACACTGACTTTTCTGTAGGAAAAAAGCCAGGCAGGCTAGCCTTTGCTCCCCACAGGCATACAGTAGAAGAGCCTTGGTTGCCCCTTATCCTAATAAAGTGGTTTATCCTAACTGGTTTATCCTAATAAACCAGTTTACTAGTATATAATTGATAATTAATGTTATTCAATTCATCTAGTCGTGTTTCTAGTTTTATGGCTGATTGGTTTATATACAGATGCAGCAAAATGATAATCTAGTAACCTTTCTGTAAATCTCCTAAAAGTAAAGGTGTTGCAATGGCAGTGCACTCTCCACTCACAATCATCGTCTATACCGCTTAATCCTGTGTACAGGGTCGCGGGGGACCTGGAGCCTATTCCAGGAGACTCTGCCCTTTGCACCTACTGAATCATTCCTGTGCTGAACTGGACTTCATGTTAATTTAAGGAACTTCTGTTATATTGAACTTTCAGCTGCATAACACACATGATGTTATATAATTTCTATCCGTTATCACCCAAATGAGGATAAGTTCCCTGATTGAGGCTGGTTCCTCTCAAGGTTTCTTCCTATTGCCATCTCAGGGAGTTTTTCCTTGCCACTGTCGCCGTCACTCTTGGCATCAGAGACATTTTATTCATCATTCACTCATTCATCTCATTATTATCTAGACATATTTTTCTACTCATACACACGTCCATAAATTTTCTTTTTAAAAGATTTTTTTTTGTGTGAAGCTGATTTGAGACAATGAACATTGTTAATGTTAAAAGCGCTATATAAATAAAATTTAACTGAACTTGCGGCACAAGGCGGGGTACACCCTGGCCGCTTCGTACACCATCAAGAATAATAATTTTATATGAGGCCTGTACACTAAGCATCGGCCTCGCCAACAATCAAATTGATGACCTAAAGCATTAAATTTGACTAAATAGGCATGCAGATATTTGAAAGCACTGATCTGATTTAAAAGCTGTTGATGCTCTGAAGGGAGTGATGTGATCAAAAACCTGTAAATGCTCTAAAAGCCACTGGATGAGCATGGTGTCCTACATCATTTGTCAAATGTAATATGTTAGCAGCTCACAACATAAATCATGCCACTGCCCTAGTTTGCTGTGTGTGGGAGAGAGAGAGAGAGAGAGAGAGAGAGAGAGAGAGAGAGAGAGAGCAGAGCACAGGAATACGACAGACAAAGGAAGAGGCATGAGATAAAGAAAGAGGATACAATAGTGTCTCTCTCTCTCGCTCTCTCTCCCTCTCTGTGTACTGTTGACAGGGTGCTCATTTGAAGGCACATACATTTCCTAGAATTTCACGAATAAGACTTTCCTTTTTTACCCCAATCCAACTGTTTGGATGCAAAATCAAATAACACACAGACACTCTAGAAAACAGACAAACAAATTCCATAAATTGATTCCATGCCAATATTTTGCAAGAAGCAGAACCTTAACACTTAACACATTCATCTACCAACTAATAAGAACAGAAACCCCATGGGCATTAAGTCACTGGTCACTAGGATGCCTGCTGTGCTAATATCCTTGGGTCACCCCCACTCACCTTTCTTGTCCCCAAAGAAGAGGGTTTGCTGTGCTGGGTTTGACCACTGGAGGGAGGTGTTGTCATTATGATCCACACGACAGGTCAGGTTGGCCGTCGATCCCTCCGTCACCGTCACATTCTGGACGATTGGAAACTGGCCTTGGGCTCCTGGGACACAAGCACCGAGAGAAAAGCAGATTGTCGTCAGATGTGTGCACAAAGTGACTTCACCATAAAACAAAATGAAACGAAAAAAAAAAAAAAAACATTACTAAGAATACCAGAGCAAAAATGTATGAGTGCTGAACATGGAGTAGGTTTAATAAAGTATAAAAAGTATGAAAATTTTTGATAAAACTCAAGTGGTGTGTTCTTCTGGAAAGAATTCAAAATGTTGCTTTCCTTTGAAAATCTGTCACACTGATGTTTGGCATATAAGAAACGAGAAAACCTTGACTTGGGTATATGAGGAAACCAGGTTGGGGTACCTGTTCAACCTTCAACATGTTGCCTAGTGACAAAAGGAGCTAAGCAATTGGCTTTAGACTTGGAAGTTAAGTGTGGCAGTGTGGCTGTCTGGGGGGAAACTAACCGTCTCCTAAGTGCCCTTGAGCAAGGTAGTTTGTCCTGGTCTACATGATTATAGCACAGAAAAAAATCATCTCGGACGCTGAGGCACAATGAGTAGTTCGCCGTGTGTGTCCATGAAGCGACTAAATAATGATAAAAAACAATCCATCAGGGTCAGTCCCTGAGACGCAGGTGTCAAGTTTTAACGAGAGAAGTGAGTAAAGCTTTAGCTCAGTTAAGAAATTATTCACAGACTGACATCTTCTGCGGCACCCCAGGGTTGGAGAACCCAATAATAAATGACCTTGCACCGAAGCGGAATGCAGAGAGGAGAGATAATGAAAATGTGTGCATATATAAAGGAGACCCTGGAGAATAAGTGATAGATGAATAATCCATGTGTATTTATAGTGTGCGTGTCTCATTCCACAGGTCAACATCTATGCTATAGCCAGTCTGTAACAAGCAGTCAGGATGTGTGATAGATATCACACTGAGACAATAAGGGACAGGAGGAATAGGGCGAGAGAGAGAGAGAGAGAGAGAGAGAGAGAGAGAGAGAGAGACGAAGAGACTGTCATACATATGTGCACCAACATCCTTGATAGAAAACTAGTGAAAAAAAAAAAAAACATTTTTGGTTAAAGGGTTACGTTGACTTTGGGGGCACCATTTAGTGTCTTGGGTCTGAGGGGACTATATAAAATACATGTAAGCATTCTGATAATCAGTGATAAGGTGGTGTAACGTGGACAGTGCAGAGCAGTTTTATTACTTATATGTCCCAACATGAAGCAGTGCTTTGCCAAGTTTTATGGTTTTTCATTTATTAGAAATGGCTACATTATGATTCTCACCATTCCGATGATCACTTCCAGCCATAATTAATGTTATGGAATATCTAAGACAAGTTAGTTCCTGTTATTACTTTCATTATAGCCATTCCCTTTCTTTTCTTTCTCTCTCTTGAAGTTAAAACTCACTCACTCACTCACTCATCGTTTATATCATTTTATCCTGTGTACAGGGTCACAGGGGGCCTAGAGCCTATCCCAGGAGACTTTAGGGCACAAGGTTGGGTACACCCTGAACAGGCTGCAGGGCACACACATACACTCACATACTATGGGCAATTTGGTAACACCAGTTAGCTTAATCTGCATGTCTTTGGACTGTAGGGGGAAACTGGAGTACCTGGAACAAAAACACCAAGCACAGGGTGAACATGCACAAAAACCTGAGGTGGGAATCAAACATTGGAGGTGCAAGACAGCAGTGCTAACCATTGCACCGCCACCCTAACATTTACTTTTGAAATAATAATAATAATTTAAAAAAAAAACATTTTTGAGAAATCTGACAGTATAAACTCTTTGTCCTGAAGACTCTCCTGTGGCAGAAAACTGTTGGAAAGCTCTGACACTCAAAACTACTTATATAAATGTTAATTAAACGTTTGCCTAAAGAAAGCTTTGCCACCAACAATTATGCATTTTCTAACACCTCTTTTCAAAGTCACCTTTTTTTATTGTTTCCCTGAAATTATGTGGAAATTCGGTATACAAGGCTCTGTGAATGAGCTGTTACAATAAGAACAGTAATGTACAGTATTACCACAAATATGCTTTATAGCCAGAACTAATATCGGACCCATGCTGTTCTAGAAAATTAATCAATACCTTGTAAAGAATTGCACCATTCTAGTTATAAAAACCAGTTATAAAAGTGAAGATCTTTTCCCATACTCTCAGCAGGTCTCTCTTCTCCTCCATATTAAACAAACACGAGAAATACAGTACAATAACACTGTCACCATGGCAACAAACTTCGACTATGGCATACTTGAATTCTGCTTAAAGGTATACTTGTAGAATTACAAATGTAAGCCTACCAAGTACTTCATCATATTCCTTATTCTCTCATACATGCATTGATCAAAGCATTAGCAATATAACTAAAACTGTAAGAGGCACCTGATATCAGGGAACATTTAGAATAAGCGCATTTAGTGAATATTGTGTGATAGAAGGGGACTAAGCTACTAATTATGAATAAATTATTAAGTGGAAAAACACTGAAATTTGCACTATGTATCCAAATGCTTAAAGTCATATTAATGGGGCAAAAAAACTTTTCATTAACATGTACATGAACATCAGGACCTTGTTGCGAAGCTCTCGCTGGATCGTGTTTGGCTCATTCCACTTGGCAAACTGATTACAATTTCCCAAGGTTATGTCGGCCCATATGTTTTTAAAATCCTCCATAATTTTTTTAATGGAATCAAGTCAGGGGATTGGCTCGGCCATTTAAGGCCTCCTTGAGTTGTTTTGGCGTACTGTTTGTTTGGGGTTCTTTTCTTTTCTCACGAGGTGGAATACTCTTCTAGTATGCTATGTTACAACATATTTTATTTCCATCTTTTATTATCCCAAGAAGACATAAGGTCTTCTTGGGATAATGCTCAGAATCTGACTTTTCTGTACATTTTCAGCAAATGACTCTTGCATAGGACATTCACATGCTTTTCACTGCTTATTATTCCTCCTGTTTTTTTTCACGGATATTTTCTTTGCGTTTGTTAAAAGGCACAAACACATAATATTTTATCATAATGTTCTGGTAATATCGATGTGATGTTTGAATTATTGTGCAAAACGCTATAAATCCACCTCTAACAGTTTTGTCCTAATTGATGCATTAGATAGCCTTTGTTTGTGGTACTATAAATTAAAATCTTATAGCAGTCATATACAGTATATGATCATATACAGTATTAGCAAATAGGAACCAGAAAAAACTTTAAAAGTTTGTTGCACGCAAAAACTTTTAATGACAATGATCGTTAAAGATGATAAGAAACTTTAAGGTAATACAAAAAAGTTTAGTTTGCAATGCATCCTGAACACTATCACTATCAGTAGCACACCATTATTCTTCTTATCTACCAGTTTGAGTTTCAAAGTTTTTCTATAATGATACAGTGCCTTTTCATAGTATTCCCTAACTGAACAGACTGTAAACATCTTCTCTCGACATCAAAATTCTCCAAAAAGTCCACTGAATAAATTTTGTTCAATCAAAGCAGCTGCTGGTTTTCCCAGCCGTTAGTTTTGCTGGCTTTTTTGGACATGTCCACTTTGCTATAACGACTGTGACTATTTATGACTATTTACTATTGTGTAGTTCAAAGTTTTTAAAAAGGATATTTAGAGAACTGTGTGTTTCTGATGCAAAAAAAATTATAAAACCACAAGGGGCGTTCATGTCAAACTGGAATATCTAATTGTGCAGAATAACAAAATACCGCTATAAGAGTAAAAACTATTTCTATTTCTCTATGTGATCCACTGCTACACTAATGTACTTGTTCCAGCATTTCGCTAGTGCTTGGATACTCTCTTGGAGGAAAATCTTCACCTGCCTGCTTCACGTCTGAAACATTGGCGTCCCAGGAACTCCTTCAATGGGCCAGACATGTGGAAATTGCATGGAGTGAGGTCAGGACTGTATGGGGAACATGGCTGAGGTCCTGTAATGTGGAAGTGGTGTTTGTGAGCTGCCTCAATGAAGTAAGGCCTTCTTTAAAATGTTTGCACCATTCAAATGTTCTCCTGCGACTAAGAGTCTCATCACTGTAATGCACTTCTTCTGTAAATGTCACTCGTTTTTTCGCCTTCATTCACGAGACGTTTCATCACAAGTCCTTGTTTGACTTGAACGCTTCTCATACATCAAATGTATGGCTGAGCTATTAAGTTTTCTGGAGAAAGAGGAAAAACTCCAAATGTGTGCCTATTCATGTTTGCATTTGTTTAGGATCTGTTTAGGACCCATTATCTGATCATTCCAAATAATCCACTGGTTTTCTGTCACATTCCTGTTAAACAAATGTTATAATACTGTACAGTATGTAGCATGACATTATGAAAGAATAATCTGTTTTTAAAAGTGTTTTGCATTTATTACAGGTTAAGGTTATAACACATTTATAACACATATAGTGTGACATTATAGCATACTATATACTATATATTTTATAAATGCAATTATATTAGCCTATGAATACTACTGTACATTAACTGTATGTTTATTTCATTTAACTAATGGTTCTAGTTAGAGAAAAGTACAGTATGTGTATGAGATCATTTTCATTGCCCTCTTATGGTTGGGTATGAAAAAATATCTCAAAAAAAAAAAAACTGCTGCCAACTCAAAGTGGTTAATTTTGTGCTTATTCTTAGCTGGTGTCATTTTTATTTCAAGAAATATGAATAACGAATTTTGATTGACTTGCATTCTGCCTACATTACAATGACACCTGGATCCAAAACAATTTCTACTATAAACTGATTGTTGTAGAATTTGATGGTTTCAGGGTGATATGCCTACTTGGGAAAAAAAAAAAAAAAAAAAAAAAGCCTGGCTGACTGTCCTACATTTCTGTGTCCCATCTGTCATATTTTGAGTCATGCACTGGTTGTTACCTAATTTGTCAGAATTAAATAATGGCCATTTTTTAAACAGTTCGCTTTCTCCTTTAACAATATATTCATGCAGGTTTGGTGGTATATTAACACTAGTTGTTGCTTTTGCTTGAAAAAAGAGGCTAATGAACCACACAGCACACATAAGAGCCATTTTCACCTATGTTGACACCAGTGTCAAGCTTGACTTAATGAGCCTTATACTGAAGAGTGGCGGCAAGTCCCTCTAAGGAGGATGTGTCATTTCCAGCGCTGATTAAACTCTTCCACAGAAACAGTGGGAGTTAAAAATGGAAGAAGGAAAAAGAGAAAAAAGTGAGGGAGAGCAGTATCTATGTTAGTCTAGGTAGGGAGCATGCATTATTCATAAGGGTTTTGCGTGAAGCATTGCCTGCCAGAAAGTGTCTCTTCCTTCTTCCGTTCCTCCCACCCTTTCTCTCACTATTCTTCCCTCCCACCCTGTTACTCTCCCTTATTCCCTCTACTAGTCTCCTCTTATAACTTTATTCTCTCTCTCTCATTACTGGTGGGAGAACTTCCAAAATGTGCAAAGCTGTCATCAAGGCTAACTCTGAAGAATCGGAAATGTATACTGCGAAAAGTGTGGTCAATATTTCATATTTTCTAGCCTTTACTTTTATTCTAAAATGCAGTAAATGACAAAAAGAAAGTAAGATAGGCTACAGTAGGTATATTCTGCATTCAGGATATCAGGCTGGAACTGCATTTAGCATGTGGTGACTGAATCCAACATTTATGATGCAACCTGACCTTAAATATGCATAAAAACTGAGGAAACTTTTAAACCTCATTTACCAGACCTGAATACTAGCATTCAAGTAAAAAAAAAAAAAGGAAAAGAAAAGAAGAAACCTCATTATTGCTCAATACTTTGTGTTCCTACACGTCATCATTTAAACGTCTTGAATGGACCACTGATCTCGACTAGCTCCAGCAATGCCCAGAGCAATCAGAGCAGGGCACGGCTGTTGTAATGAAGTAGAATTTTACCCTACTATTGCCTTGAGCTGCTGGAGAAAAGCAATTAAACATCACAGAGTGTTACGCAAGAGATGGAATAATGGACTGACGGACACCGGGGCATTGAGGTCACGCTTTGTGGTCCAGGCATGATCGTGGGCTTAATACGCCACATTAGGCTTACTGTTCTAATTTGCCTGTGCCTATTATTGTGACATTGTTCAAAAGCACAAAATCAAAGCTCCGGAGTCTATTCCCGCTGCTCTAGGGGATGGACTAAAAGCTTGGGTTAAAGCCCAGGTCTTCTATATGCAGGAGAAAATGGAGGCTGTTTTTAGTATTATCTGGGTGACCGACATTCCTGCTTCTATTTTCTCCCTCCTTGTGTACATAGGCTATACGGCGTGTTTGAAGAGTGATGGGAGAATTTGCATGAGTTTTGTCGCCCTTCTGTCCCTGCTGCGGTGCTTCTCCTGGGAGACTCGGAGCATTGTGGTGATGTGATTAGAACTGGCATATTCCAGTGTTTGCTTAATTGAGCAGTGAACTAAGTTCTTCCGCTCTTTCCTCTAGCCAGGCCCGGCTGATTGAGATGGGCCTCCCTAGGGACCGGTGCTGTCTGAGGGGGGCCATAACCCGACTACATCAGTGTGTGTGTGTGTGTGTGTGTGTGTGTGTGTGTCTCACTCTCCATCCCTCCTCTGACTCTAGCTCTCACTGTCAATCAGCTCATTTCTGTTCACTATCTCCCTCTCACTATCTCATGCTCTCTGTCTCTCAACTCCATGTGTAAAATAAGCCCCCTGCTCTCCTATATCCTCAACAACTGTTCCACAGTGGGAGAGAAAGACGGAGACAGGCGGGCAGGAACTGTGAAACAAGAAAAAAAGTTGAAAACAAGAGAAAAGCAGAGAGGGAACTATGTGGGCTTTTTTTTTGTTGGTACATTTATAATGAATGCATATTTTTGCATTAATATACACCATGATACGGTGTAGTCATGGTTTCTACATTTCACCTTCACAGTCTGTTTTAAAGTTTTGACACTAGCATAAACACCAGCTAAGAATCTGTGATATCAGTTGTCACATCTTTAAGACTTGGGATTTACTTATCCTATGGACTATTTCTGCCACATTTTCGCAATATTATTCACATGAGCTCTCCAATATTTGTCAACCAAGGCTGGTTCCATCTGCACTACATGTTTGATTGGGAATACTTTTTGATAGCCAACTCCTGGCCAATGAGTTACTGTGGTTCTGATCGAGGATGTGTATTTCAGGAAACCTTGAGGAAAGCGTAACTAACTGGAATGACTTATACATATAACAGCTATGACTGTTACAAATCCTGGGATAACATGACTTATGAATATAAATTCATATAAAATCTGGCCTTAGACATTCACTGTATGTTGGTTATACATAAATAAATTGATTTTCTGTTCTTTTCTGAAAACGTGGAAATCTAGGAAATGATTGTCCACGCTATCGATAGAGATTAGGCTGGAAAATGCTGAAAAAAGCATAAGTGATGTGTGTATATGCATGTGTGAAAGAGAGAGAGAGAGAGATGCTGGCCTGCACCTTAAAACCTGGGCACCGCTGTAACCTTTCAGAGAGGAGCCTGAACAAGCTGACCTTTAGCAGAACTCTGTAGCTTTGCCCTACCTCTGCAAGACCCTGCAGACTGCCTGGGGGAAGACAAGCTTCTAACCTTTAGCCTGGTTACACACATATGCATGCTCACACACACACACACACCCACACACATACACATAATCCAAGTTAAGTAAAGGTCATCTTTAGGATCAGCGTGGTTTACTATTTAAGATTTGCTAATATGAGGGAAGTGCGATAAATAATGCTGCAATGTTTACATTCGGTACAAGCAAGATGGCATTTTCTTATCATGCATATCAACGGAAACGAGTGCCTTTTCTGCAGTCTGCCATATGCGAGTCGAAGGAGCTAGACGAAATATTAATTTGAATCTAGCTCAGCAACTTCATCCCCTTGATTAGCCAGGTTGGCCCATGCGGGGGAAGTTATTACAGATTTGAGACCCCAACAGACAGGGACATGGCCTCGGGTGTGCGAGGGCCGAGGCTGCCAACCCCGTCCTGCGAGTGGCCAGATGTTTGGAGCTGTGTGCCAAGGCCTGGAGAGGAAAAACAGATGGCATTTGGGTGATCTATCCCATCTACCCCCTTCCAGTTTCAACAAACACAGCTCTAGACAACTACGTATGCTTTCGACCCAGACCGTTTATTCAAAACGTCAGTGAGAATGTCACAATAGGACTGATGTGAGCTTAATAACTTTCTTTCTTGTCCCTGCGAGGTGCTCCGAGATGCTGTGAAACACCTTTCTCCGATTTGGAGGAGGCAGGCAGGGGGTAGCTGTGGGACGCAAGCTTACCTGTCCTTGATCATTTCCTTCCCCAGCAGAGACAGGCTTTTCTTGGGATCGATGGGGTAGTTAATGAGGACGGCGGGGCTCTCCGTGGTGAGAGGAATCGGGTTGCTTGTTATGCAGACTGGAACTGAGCCGCTCTCGTTTTATATAAATTCGGAATTATTGCGGCTCATAAAGCTTCTCCGTTCCTATCTGGTTCCGCAGTGAGGTAAGTCTCGGGTTACAGCTCCATTCACGCGTCTCTGCAGGTGGCAGTCTAGATTTTGATTCGGCACCAACAACAAAAACAACTAAATCACTATGGAAAAAGTATAATATGGTTGTTACCTATACCCTATTTTCTTCCCCAGGCACCATAGTGTCAGTAAGCATTACCACAGTGTTGCGCCAATTTTGCAGTTTTAGAAACGAGATGTTTGTCTAAGTATTCACCCATACTTTAACTCTTCCAATCTGTAATTAGCTGCCTGTTCACCTGTATCACATCATCAAGTGTCGCATCATCTCAGAACCCTGCATACCAATGCCCTCTATGTTAGAGGACATATCTAAACAAATTGCATCATGAAGACCAAAGTCATATTTTGAACATCTGGTAATGTAGAGAAGCATTTTATTAAACAATATGAGACAACTATTACTTTGCCTAGAGGAGGGCATTAGTCAGACAAGGAACCGGAAGGCCAAGGGCAACTCTGAAGGAGCTGGAGAGATCCAAAGCTCAGATGGGAGAAGCTGTTCACAGAACAATCATAGCCCAGCCACTCCATGACGCTGGGCTTTATTAAAGAGTGACAAAAGAAAGCTTTTTTTCCTGCATAGGAAGGCATATGAAATATGAAATCCCATGTTGGGGCAAAAGGTTCTCATGAGATCCAAATGCAGACTGTGTATCTTTTTATCCTTAGTGCAAAGCACTAATAGCCCCATGCCGACCCCTACGCATGCACACACACTTATAGAAAATAATAGCCGTTTTTTGCGTTTATGTATGATATATAATCCCAATTAAACTGAATTTATTATCATGCTGTACCACTACAAAAATGTAGAAAGGTTCAAAAGGGTGAGCACTTACACAAGGCACTACAAATGTTAAATGAACCCATTTTGACACTAGGGTTTGATAAACGAGCGTGGAGATAACATTCACTAAGTTAATTATCGATGTACACTTGATCTGAGCATTTTATTACTGACTCCTAATTGCTAACATCTGCATTATTGTTGCCTAATTAAGAGTTTTCCCAGAATGCACCAGCGCACGGGGAACCAGCAAACATGGAAATCGCGATGATTTTCCAGGGTTCATTTTGTGAATAAATTTAATTACACCCAGGAAAAGCGACATGCTACTTCCAGACACGAGGCAGGACACACTTTTTAAGAGACACTGTAATTTTTGATTTAGAGAAATCTAATTAATTTCCAAGCAACAAATGCACTGGCATCAGCACTTCGACTCTCATTTACACAATCAGAGCAGTGCACAGCTGTTCCTGCCACTGTAAACAAACAGCAAAATGGAGCAGTTTGTTAATTGTAGTGAGGCTAGCTATCATTTCATTATAAAGGGAGGCTCAAGGGAAAGTGAGATAAAGCTGAAACAAGCTGAACCTGAGCACGATCGGCCCATGAACACACACACACACGAAGACCTGCACGAATGCATATGCACAGCTACACACCCACTCATGCACACAGATAAACCTGCCATCGCTCTCTCTGCTTGTTTATTGAATGACTATGTGTTTTTCACACTTGGACTGCGCACAGGTGGTTGTGATTACTTTAGCGTCAACTGCGACTCACACACCCAGCCCACTTTGCATCTAACAGCAGGTCATTTCAGGTCTAAAATGCAGGTGATGTGTTTTTGTTTTTGCTGGAACAAATATTTGTATGAATTCATTTGAGATGAAGTCAACCCAGGAACATATATATATATATATATATATATATATAATATATATATATATATAAACCTCTGCATTGTCTTTCATAATGGATTTCGAATGCACACTGTATGAGGGTTGTTGGAGTGCTTATACAGTAGGTGCTTATAGTCGCATAGATCTAATGTGAAAGTACAGATGCACAGATAATTATGAACATGGGCAAAGGGAAAGGATGGCCCAGTATCACTAACTGCAAGACCATCATTGCAAGATCATCCATGGTTATAACATTACTATAGTACTCCAATCAGCCTTCACATTAACACATTGAAAACAGTCAATGCTGGCCACGACAGAAAGTCACCAGAACACACAGTGAACTACAGCCTGCCGCACATGAGGTCCAGAGCCCGAGGTCTCCAAACTCTCCAGATCCCAATCCAACCGGGCACCCATGGGACATGCCAGACAAACGAATCCAATCCACAGACGCCCCACACAGCAACCCACATCTTGCAAAAAATCTGCTGCCACGTCTGATGGAGTTGTGCCCACTGGTGCAAAGAGAACCTACACAATATTGGGCATAATAATTTGTGCTGTACAGTAATGGTATGGCTGATCAGTGTGTCCATCAGTAATACCTAATATACACTGTAATGGGTTCGACCCTTTTTTTGAGCCCACGTGGACACCAGCTCCTGCGCCGGTCGCTCACGCCGCCTCTCCTCTCAGGGGATGGTCGGACCGGGCTCTCCATGGGCGCGGCCTCAGACGGGAGTCTTCAGGGATGTCCGGCGGCTGGGCGGCTTTCCCCGGCTGGGAACAGGGGCCGTGACGTATAGCTCCTGCGGCCTTTTCTTCCTCAGCGGGAGGGCCACAAAATCTGGCTCCGTGTCAGAGCCGCGAGAGCTCCGGCAGTGAGCTCGCGGCTGTCTTGCTTGCGGCGATCAAAGGTGGAATTTCACTCTCCGTTCATGGGGGCGCGTTACAATGCCCCGCTCGCGTGCCATTCCTGCGAGCCTCTGACAGGCGGCTCCTACGTCTACGAGCGAGGAGCGATAATAGATTTGGGCGCATCATTGGCGCACGCCGTGACAACACTATCAAATGGTCTGATGTTCCATGCAGGATGTACAGTATTCCCATCTCACACCAAGTGAGATTAGCTCTGAATCAAGCATGACCCTGACCATGATTAAAACATTTTTTAAATAGGAATGAATGATACATTTTTTAATGAATCAAAAAATTGTGCATTTAAAAAAAATAACTATGAATGAGTTTGTAGAAACATGGGTAGGCACACAGGTAGAGAAGGGAGCCATTTACATCCACAATATCCAGCATCCAGAATATGAGTTCCCTTTTAAGTTCAGTTCCTCTCAAGATTTCTTTCTTTTTTTTTTTTCTTTCTTTGCCACCATTTCTTCTGCCTTCCTCACGAGGGATAAATACGAGAAATGAACTATAACTCTGATTTATTTCCATTTCCTTTCCAAAGAGCAATCCTTGTATTTTTTAAATAGTTTTGAGGACTAGTTCTCCAGACTGAAGGACAGTCCCTGTACCGGACCAGTTTCAGAGGAATGTTTTGTTTGTTAAGCCATGCAGTGATCTACTGTATGAATCAATCAATCATTTAAAAAAACATCTAACTTAAGTGAGAAAGCGGTGCAGATGCTGACAGATGATCAGGCTGGTGATTAGTAGACTTGTGATGCTGAATGCTGAGTGGTTGGAACAGATGAAAGGGGAAATGAGGTTGCTGCTGAGGTTGTTACATAAACAACTACTTTTTAAATCTTATCTTTAGGCATTTAGCAGCCTGTCACAGTAGAACATCTGTTTCCATTCCCGTAATTTATTCTATATAACTTAATTTAATTTTATATCAAGAAATACGGTGTGACTCGAGAATTTTGCACAGTACTGTATATTTCTGTAAAGCTGCGTCGCAACAGTGATTTGCAGTAGAAGCGTGCTGGGAGACAGTCAGTTTGCATCCTGACAATGCGAGTTCCATGTATAGCTGGAGTCTGGAAAGCAAAATTGTTCATGTCGTATAGTAACATTGAATAATCAAGCATCCACATTACACAACTTGGAAAGTGTAGACAACAGCAAAATCTTCATTTCATTGCCATAAAGATGATATACAAAAATGCTAAATTATTACTAGTCATAACAGTTTTATGTTATGTGTTATTCCACTTCTTGTTTTGCACCTTTTATATTCATGGTTAAAATGTCTTGTGTTCAGAACATGGATAATACAGTATGAAAACTCAATTTTAGTAAATGAGTTTACTTCATTTAGTAAATGAAGAAACAGTGTTTGCTGAGAGGAAAATAAATAAACTAATTCTAGTAGATTCGAATAAATATATATAAAAAGTTTGACATTTAGAGTGTATGTGTGTGTGCCCTGTGATGGATTGGCACCCTGTCTAGGGTGTTCCCCACCTCGTGCCCTAAGCCTCCTGGGATAGGCTCTAGGCCCCCTTACGACCCTGAATACAGGATAAAGCTGTATAGACGATGAGTGAGTGAGTTTAACATTTATCTAATCCTCACATTAAATTTTTTTAAATAAAATTAAATATTAAAAAACAAAAATAATAAATCTGCTTTATTTATTTATTTATTTATTTGTTTGTTTGTTTGTTTATTTAAGCAAACTGATGTTAAAGTGAATTCAATAACATTAGCCCAAAGCACTGATGAGCTGCATTAATAATTATATCAGTGGAAGGTCCTCACAATTATTTTTTTATTTACTTATTTTTACAACTTTTTCTTCATAAATATTTTATTGTGAAGCTCGCAGCATTCTGCTGACTCAATGATTAACAAGGTTGCAAACAGCAGTAATGAAATTACATAACAGAGGTGTGAAGGACACTACATGGTGTTAAAGAAGAAGAGTAAAAGCCATAAAAGTAGAGGTTAGTTTTACCACAACACCTAGTAAAATAAAAGTCGGAAGTAAAATTCTAATTTACTCACTGAAGCAATAGGTACTGTATGAACAAGTAGACTTGCACTCTTCCTTAATAACAAATAAGCTATTTTTAATTAACAAAGTACTTCTTGAATGATTTTGCTTACAAGCTGATGACTGGAAATAGTTTATGCACTAATGTCATGTGATCACCAAAATGCAGAAATATGAGGCCAAGTGCAAAAGCTCTCCAAAACTAGAAAAACGCTTTTGCTACTGAGGCTGCCAAACAAGTATTGCACACCTCCATTTAGATCAATATAAATATGAAACTGAGTGCATGATGCCAATAATGCAATTAGACTGCAAATAAGATGAGGGGGATGTCTCTTTGTCTCTGTGATCTACAATACACCTCCTTTCTCATTACTAGAACAATGGATTTCCTATACCGTTTTAAGAGATGTATTGCACTAGACATGGATCGCTGTCCGATACCGAGTTGGGTGCGGTTTGTTTAGGCAGATGAGAACACCCTAGTCGCACTGGAGTGTAGACCAAAACAACCAATCCCAAAATGTCTGAGCAAGGTCGTCTCAGTTCTGCTTCAAGAGAACTCTAGCGTGGCCTGATTGCAGTGAAGTGGTTCGACCCTACATCAACTCAGCTGCAGGAAGTGAATTGAACCTAACATGTCATATATTATGGGATGTGGGAGGCATTTCTTTTTTGTAGATGCAAGCTGCTGCACTGAGCTATGAGGGGGGGGAAAAGAGCCCAAGGACTTATGCAGAAATGCCATGTGTTGTAGATATTTGTATCAGCAAAAATACATTCTGGATCGATATAAAAAATGCTTTAATCCACTAACCTACAGTATATAAAAGTTTATGTAGTGCTGGTTCTGTTTTCCGTGATTTTGTTATTTGTTATTTGTCATAGAGTATGTCTACATTTTCCTAGAACTTGTAATTCATAATAATAATAATAATAATAATAATAATAATAATAAAGATTTTCTAATTCAATTTGAGATGTACATGCCCTTCAAGTTTTTTTTTTTTTTTTCCAGATACCAGACGAGCAACAAATGATGCATCAGTTTTGCTTGATTCAAGTTTGGCAAATGAACTAATAGCAGCCAAAGCATCCATAAACTCCATTTGAACCAAACTGAAACAAATCAGAGATGGCATTGCTTCAGCTGCTGCTTTTGTCATTACCATTACAAAAGCTGTAGCTATTACCAAAGCTGTTATGGAAAAAAAGGTCAAGGTAACCTTTTCAAAACAAGACTACACAAGCCTAGCTTTGCCAGAAAGCCATCAACTGTGCAGCATTTATCATGCAAATGTCAATGCTATGAGGATCCTGACCGGACGTTAGAACCGAATCTGCCGTCAGCATCATCCACCTGAAGAACCTGCCTCAAATATAAGTCTACTTTGTGCATGTAGGGTCCAGAAACTGCACTTTTCTTATTGACAGTCATACACAGATCCAATTTATCCTCAGGGACTCTATGTGTGGGACATAAAAAGCTAAACTACAGTGCAGAGCTCAACTCTCAAGGACTGAAGTACACTAAACACAATAAAAATTTTGCCAGTATGGTTCTTTGAATGAAGAATGAAATCCTAGATCCTTTAAATTTTTTGTTTGTTTGTGTGCAGCACTTCTAATTTAATGCTACAAATTAATCAATTATAGATCACATATTGACTAAAAATAATATTTGAAATAAAAGGATATACTTCACACAGGCATAGGGCTATGATGATGGTAAAGTAAAAAAAAAATACAGTGTGTATCTATATTAATAATAATAATAATAATAATAATAATAATAATAATAATAATAATATACCCTGCCTTGCCAAAAAAATAAAAAACAAAAAATAAAAACTTCATCATTCAGAAAGGTAAACTTACTGGCATGCATCAAGCTAAGAAAACATCAATTTACTAGAATTAATTTCCAATGCGTAACTAAAATATAGAATGGTTCTGCATAAAGGGAGCATAAAGATTGGACTTTGGAGCAATGAAAAAAAGCCATATGGTCTGAGGAGTCCAAAATGACCCTATTCCAGAGTGATGGACGTGTCAGGATAAGAATGAAGGTGCACGATGTGATCTTTGGTAGCTTCAAGTTGCTCAGATCTAAACTCAGCACTGTTATTTGGCAACCAAGTTAAGTCAGCGGATGCCTTGAATGCAATGCAGGTTGTCATCTATGTTTGTTTCTTCCTAGATGTCAGAGATATTTCAACATTCAGATTTTAGAGTGGTATTGGGAGCACGAGGCCTCATTTTGACATCTGAATTTGAAGTTGACAAAACACCTGAAACGGGAATTTCATTGACATAAAGCTGCTTTATGGCCCTTTTAATCCATCTTACGTTAGAATGTTAGAAATTTGTAGCACATTGTATTGTACTTCTTGTATAGCAGCAACTTCTTGTATCATTAGATGGTGATATATTGATAAGACGTGTGCCATGTACAGCTAATTGAAAATACAGAAAAAGCTAGCATTGAGGGAGGAACCTGCGATTAGCACTTGTAGGAAGTAACCTCAACATGAAAGCTGCTGACCCTAATTTTAAATAGGATTCCTTTTGACATATGGCATGGCGGCACAGCAAACAGCCGTCTTACAGCTTTAGGCTCCTTGGTTTGAATCGTAGCCCAGGTTGCTGTCTGTGCGAAATCTCACAATAAAAAAAAAAAAAAAAAAAAAACCTCAACATCCTCCTCCACATTCAGAAACTTTTTCGTGTTTCACAGTGTGGCCACTGAGGGGTTTGACAGGTGGATTTCTCAGCACTCAGTTTTTTGAGGAGATGACGGTTTCTGCTTTCTTTATGAATGTATCCGTGTGGGATTTTGCTGAATTCTCCAGTTTCGTCTTCCCTCCCGAATACAGTACATGCTGGTATGTGGATTGGCAACTCTAAACATCTGAATGACTATATGAATATGTGTGTGTATGTGGTGGCCTTCCACCTCAACCCTGTGTTTGGCTTTTAATCTGCCATTAACCTGACCAGGGTTAAGCAGGCACTGAAAAAAGTGCATGAATGGATGAATAAATGAATGAATGTTTAGCAAGTTACATCACCACTATTAATGTCCAGTACTACAGTATAGCTCTCTTTGAATTGCCTTAGTTTCTCAGGTATTCTTTTTTTTTTCTTCACTATTCCTCTGTAATGAAAATCTTGCATCCAGACAGCCATAACATGACAATGTTAGTAGAGCAGTGAGTGTCTACCGGGCTGTATTTTCTATGATCCCGGATGATTGCGTTACATTGTAATATAATCACTCTCTGTTCACAACATGGTGTCCACGCAGTCGTAAAGGCAATGGAGGAGAGAAAAGACACACTTTGGTGCAGAGTAATTTGAAAATACAGTAAAACAATAATCGCAAAGACAGTATACACAAAGCATCCATTTTTTTTCCGTTTCACGAATCGCAAAGCGTTTCCTGTCTGAGGGAGGGTCATTGAGATGTGCACCATAATGCATGACTGAATACAGCAAGAAGCAGCAGTCAAACATCATGGTTTCCAACAGGAGGCGACATCTGCATAGAAAATCACGGACGTGTGCATCTGGACTAACATCGCAATATTAGACGAGCGCTGAGTTTGGAGATTTGGCCTGTAATTTTTTTTTGGGGGGGGGGGGGGGGGGTAGACAAAACAGGCATTGCTGATCTGGGCAGTAATAAAGTCATAGAGGAACACCTGCAAAATATGAAATTTCCTCAGTACACCATGTAATCTTATTCCTGTCCCGATTGGATGGATGGATACCAAATTTAACATTCCTAAAATTAATTACGCTCTATTCCAGTGATTGTAATTTGAGAAAAATATGTTTTTCCAGATTTTTTTTTAAAGACTGAATTGAGTGAAGAAACATTTGGCCATAAGAATGGCATCTTTGAACGTACATAAAAATCTCTTTTAAATGCTTCTGAACTGTTATAATCACTTGCACCAACTTATCTGTATCACAATTTTGTATTATTAACTTAAAGCACAGATTTTTCTCCTTGAGTGAGATCTGTCCTTTTCTTTCAATGTTCTTTTCTTCTTCTTTTTTTTTTTTTTTTACATTTTACCATCCTGCTCCACATCTTGAAACTTTTTCTTGTTCAACAGTGGGACCACTGAGGGGTTTGACAGGCGTATTTTTCACCACTCAGTTTTCAAAAAGATGACAGTTACTCCTTTGTTCGTGTAACCTGATGGATTCCTAGAACATGAAGTGGTCTGGCAGCAAACAAAGAAATCCAAAAATTACATAAAAATAAAAAAAACATAATGCTATTTATATTGCCATAAATTATGACACATGTGCTAATACTGAGCTTGATTTTACGCCGTGATATAGTGCCCTTTGCAAAGTGAAGCTTAGAGGTGCTAAGAAGTGTAATATACAATGCAAGGTGGAAGTCATGATGAACAGAATGAAAGGCTGAGAAGGAGAGGGATGACAAACAGAATGGATAGCTGCATGGAACTCTGGGTAGTGAACTCCACTCCTCCCGCTGGTCTCTGTGGGAGGAGAAGGCAGCGTCTGGCAGGCTTGTAGAAAAGATAAGCGAGCTATCGCTACACAGTTTATTGGGACCGATGTCCTACCATTAATCAAGGAGCTGGAAAGATGGAGCATTCCACTCACCTTTCACTTTGTTTTTCGTTGCCGCCGCTGGAACAGCAGAGCACAAACATGGGGGAAAGGGTGAGAACGGGTGAGGAAAAAAAATGGAGGAAGAGAAAAGGGGAGAAAACAATTGATTAGAGTAAGCTACACTTCAACACTAGCCATCTAGCATACTATTTATTCTGTTCCACAAAACTGATTATATAAATAAATATCTCTTTAGAGCGTGGTGCATCGTGTATTAGATTTCAACTACGAAACTACCGGAGTGATAACATTCGCAGATTTCCCATAACTCGCATCTGTGATTGCATATAATTTAATTTGATGAAAATCTTGCAAATAAAAGCTGAAAACTAACACATATTTATTCTATGGAAATAAAATAAGATGCAATGCATCTGTTCCACTGCTTCAACAGTGTCAATAGAATTGTTTTCCTGACAAGCTCGGTTGGCCCGGGATTGTTTTGGCAAAGGCATGGAATAAGAGTTGTGGTGTCAGACTGCCATTGTGGAAAGGGCATGACAGCTCCGGCAAACAATGATGCTCCGCTGTGCTATTAGCTCCTGATTGGCTATTGATCACAAACAGCACTCCGCAAGAGCCTCCCAATTAGCAATGCACCGCATGTCTTTGATGCTTTCATGGGAAAACACGCCTGAGTAAACATTAACATAATTATGCCATTTGATCTTTTGATCTGTTTGTTTGGCTGTCGTTTGCACCGTCCAGACTTCCAAAACGTTCACTAAGTCAGTCTGAAGACAATGCAAAATCATTTTACTTCATACAAACATATTCTGCACAGAGCAATATGCTCCATGACTAGATCCTGAATGAACTAAAGTATGCATGTACAAGTAAGTCACATCAAATAAAAGAATGACACCATAGTCAGGTTATTTATATTACTTTCTATATTAAGAGTGACTTAATCTTAATCAATCATCAACCCCTGTTAATCCTCTCTTCATGATCATCATGGTTAAAACATACAGTAACTAAAGAGAATGAAGACACTATTCAGACTTCAGGTTCTTTTGGGCATGATACAATGACAGAACACCACAGTTGTTAGTCAAAAGGATGCAAACACAATGAGATACATCAGAAACTTCATTAGAAAGGTACACTTACAGTAAATGCATTGTACTGTGTAGCACATTATAGATTTTACTTGCTAGCTTTAAGGAATGTACACACATGTATTCATAGCAGTATTTATGATAAGAAACCATAAATGTAGTATTTCCTTACTTTAATTGTATTTTATTCATCTCATACAGCATATGTGGCATCAGAAACTGAACACACATAGGCGTGTACACACACACAATCTCACTCTCTCTCTCTCTCACACACACACACACACACACACACACACACACACACACACACACACACACACACACACACACACACACACACATTGTTTCAATAAGATTCTCCTCACCATGTGGACCGGTGCATTGGATGAATACCAATAGATCTACCAATTTTGTAAACCACAGAGCGTGAAGAATCTTAGCCAGTCCCACAAGAAAAGTCGTGCTAATCATTTTTTTCCCCTTCTACTTCAAATAGGATGGAGAAAACAAAACTATGTAAATATGTGGAAAATTAAAGTAGTGTTATTGTCACATTCCTCCACTAAGCTTTTAATTGATAAACGTTTGCCTACCACATTTGCGTATGCATATGCACACATACAAAACGGAAAAGATTTACTAATGTCAGGAAACTACACTACATTACTGTAGAAACCACAGTACCCTGGGGCAGTGATGGCTTAAATAGTTAAGGCTCTGGGTTACTAAAGGGTTGAACAAGTTGCCCATGTCGAGCCATTGAGTAAGGTCCTAAACCCTTAACTGCTCCAAGGGTGCTGTATCCTATATGCTGTATCCTAGCTGAGGTCTAGCTGGGAGGTATATAACTTACCAACAACCCACAAATATCATATCATGATAGAGTGTATTGGTTGTTATTACATCTTATAAAACACGATTAAGTGGTTGGCCGTTATAACATCTGTTACAAAACACGATAAAGTGGTTGGCCGTTATAACATCTGTAATAAAACACGATAAAGTGGTTGGCCGTTATAACATCTGTTATAAAACACAATAAAGTGGTTGGCAGTTACAACATCTGTTATAAAACACGATAACGTGGTTGGCCGTTATAACATCTGTTATAAAACACGATAAAGTGGTTGGCAGTCATAACATCTGTTATAAAACACGATAAAGTGGTTGGCAGTCATAACATCTGTTACAAAACACGATAAAGTGGCTTTCCGTTATAACATCTGTTATAAAACACGATAAAGTGGTTGGCAGTTACAACATCTGTTATAAAGCACGATAAAGTGGCTTTCCGTTATAACATCTGTTATAAAACACGATAACGTGGTTGGCAGTCATAACATCTGTTACAAAACACGATAAAATGGTTGGTCGTTATAACATCTGTTATAAAACACGATAAAGTGGTTTTCCGTTATAACATCTGTTACAAAACACGATAAAGTGGTTGGCCGTTATAACATCCGTTATAAAACACGATAAAGTGGTTGGCAGTTACAACATCTGTTACTAAACACGATAAAGTGGTTGGCCGTTATAACATCTGTTATAAAACACGATAAAATGGTTGGTTGTTATAACATCCGTTATGAAACACTATAAAGTGGTTGGCCGTTATAACATCTGTTATAAAACACGATAAAGTGGTTGGTCGTTATAACATCTGTTATAAAACACGATAAAATGGTTGGTTGTTATAACATCCGTTATGAAACACTATAAAGTGGTTGGTCGTTATAACATCTGTTATAAAACACGATAAAGTGGTTGGTTGTTATAACATCTGTTATAAAACACGATAAAGTGGTTGGTTGTTATAACATCTGTTATAAAACACGATAAAGTGGTTGGTCGTTATAACATCTGTTACAAAACACGATAAAGTGGTTGGCTTATATATCATCTGTTATAAAACACGATAAGGTGGTTAGCCGTTATAACATCTGTTATAAAACACGATAAAGTGATTGAAGGTTATAACATCTCTAACCCCCAATACATAAATGGAGCTCTAAACCCTCCAATGTTACAGCTCTGCATGGAGTGCATGTTTTGAGGTATTATTAGGTGTTGTCCTCACCTGCTAACATGCCTTAAATATAAAAATGATATCCTTATCAAAGGGTCTATACCAGATGTGGAATACAACTGACAAAAAAAAAAGGCCACAACTTTGACATAATGACAAACAAAAGTACAAACACTCAACAAGTGCTAATCTACAGTATTGGCTAGCTAGTAGCAAAAAAATGCTAACCAGTAACTGTTAGTAGAGAGACAGTGTCACAAACTCAAGCAGCACGCTAATTACCAGTGGTGTGCTAAAACAAATCCTTAGGCTAACCAACACAGTTCCATCAAACAATTTCATTTACAAGACCATGCTAACTTGTTCTCACAAGTGTTGCCTGTGTAATTACATGTTCTCTTCACAATGTATAAATATTAAAGGAGTGAGCTTGAGGGAGTGTGAACATTTAGTTAAGAAATACTGAGTCCCATTATAAGTGTGTTCAAAAGAGTCTTTCTGCCATACTGTAGCTGGAGAAAAATATTTGGATTTATTATTCAAATTATCGAACATGAGCTATATATGCAATAGAGGACTGAAACAAGCTGCTTTGAGACAAAAATTCAATGTTCTTTTTGAAAAGCAATCCTATTTTAACCAAAAATACACTAGGAGTCAAACATCTCTATAATGCCTTTGTTCTATTTATTCACTGAGTGCCTCAAGTAAAACAGTAAAGCGTTTTTTTTTCTTCTGCTTAAAGGAAAGTTAAAATAAAGAAAAGAAAAGAAAACTATAGCTTGAAAATCAAGCAAAAAATAAGACAAAACAAAATCAATTCTTCAATGCAGTTAAAGTCTGTCTCATTAAAGAGCTTCGCTTTTTAGCTTTTTCAGATGTGATAAAACAAAATCATTTCTTCATGTTAAAGTCTGTCTCATTAAAGAGCTTTGCTTTTTTAGATGTGAGTCAGCCTACATGTCTGACCTCCTACTTCTCACTTCCTTAGTTTCACTCTTAGGCCTAATTTATAGGTTTGGTCAACTCTGAGCTGCTGAAACTCATGAAAGTCACGTAGCAGCTATAAAATAAGCACTGCATTTACCTAATCACTAAGTACAAATCAGATTATCAAATGGTATTAACAGAGTTTTTATGAAGTATTTTACACTTCCTTAAACGAAGAATTGTTGATTACTTTATGGGTTAAATTTATGGGTTAACACTGTTTTGGTTGTAATTTTTAACCTTATCTAAAACATTGTTTGTCTTTAATAAACAGTAAATGTGTGAAATATAAAAAAAAAAAGTCTTGTCATCCTAATGTTTAAGAAATGTATGCATTTTGTCCAGGCTGTTCAAGTCAAACTGGGACTTCTGATTGCGGACATAGTTTTGAGAGTAAAAACAACATAATTTTTTTTATATATAATCCCTGCTACACTAATTCACATATCCCATCAAGGTAGAACGTTTTCCGAGTATACCAGAGCCATGATCCGATAGTCTGCTTCATGTCGGAACTTTGGCCTCCCAGGAACTCCATTAATGGCCCAAACATAGGGAAATTCCTTGGAGTGCGGCCAGTATTGTAAAGGGGATGTGGCAATAACTTCCAGCCAAGTTCTTGTAATGTTCAAGTGGTGTTTGTAACTTTGGTGCCAACTTATTGTCGCACCAAGTTGTTCACTGATTTTTAAGGATCAATCTACTTGCTGAATGTTCACGGGAATGTCTATGGTTGGCTCCAACCCACCCCTGTCTGGATCGTCATTCACAGACATGCAACCTTCTTTAAAAACATTTGCAAAATTCCAATGTTTTACTGCGGCTAGTCCCAGTTTGACTTAAGCACCCCTAGTATTTCATATACACTCATATGCAGCTTTAATAGGAACACCAGTATGCCTGGTCATTTACTGTATGCAAATATCAAATGTTACTGATATTCTACGTAAATGAATATCATATGACAGCCAAATGAATGCCCTAAAATGAAAATTTTATTTATACCGTTAGGAAACACAACATCTACCTTCTAGGACTTTCTTATGAAAGTGTCATGAATGTGCTGATGGTAAATACAAATTAACTTGCAAGATAAACAATAAATAATTAACATAAATTTTTGATTGACCTACTCATAATAATAATTGATGTCTGTTTTCCCTGGCAGTTCGGAAATAAGCCTTTTCACAAAAAAATATTCAGGATTGCTTTATAAAATATTTATACAGTGTTTGTGAATGTGATATGAAGGCATTATGGAAGTAACACTCAAAATAAAGTATTACTGCAATTTCCTTAGGAATCGTATATCTTCATTCACCAGGCACACAGCAAGTTAAACTTAGGCCCTGTTTATACAAGCCGGAAAGCAGGAAGAGAAAGGAGAGAGAAATAAAATGACAGTTCCAAGAGAAAGCGGACTGAAGGAGGACGGATGAGAAGGGAGATCATGGGAGAAGAGAGTCAGAAGATAGTGAGATGGAGGAAAGGTGAGACGAAACACGTGAGCAGAAATAATATTAGGGAAAAGATGAAGGTACAGTAGGAGAATGGCAGAGAAAAGGTCCTTTTGTGCCCTATAGCCAGAGAGGTGACAAAGGTCCCTTGTAGATCACTGTGACACCTTCCTCCATCACCTGTGGCTGATGTTACATTAAATTATTCACTTGGTCTCTATTATTGATGTGGTGTTATATTCTGATCAAAAGGTGAGGACATACTGTAAAGTACCTTACTGCAGGTGACCATTTCTAGCACTGTAAATTAAGACAACCTGTGCATTAAATCAAAATAAACATCTTCTTATGTGAGGTCACAATAGGGTAAAAATCTATTTGGCTTGTTTAAAGTAGGACAAAAGAAAGGGGGGGGGGGTTGTTTTTTCCTTTACATTTTTTGTTTGCACATGCACACTGGAGAAATGATTAAAAAGTGAATTTTGCATAACAGGACCTCTTTAACTCAAGTTGTTGCCTTAGAGCTAGTTCTTTCCACTAAGGACGAAGGATTATTTTTAGCATGAAATGTAACTGAGCTTGTCATTGACTTATGCAAATGATATTTTTAAGCTTTTAACCTTAAGTGAAATTCTTTTAACCTTAAGTTTGAATTTCTTGATTTTATGAACACATTTATTCTAAGTGTTAAGTTAAGCATGTTAAAGTTCAGGTTGGATTATGAACACTTGAACTCTGTGACATTGCTTACCCCTTTTAGGAAAAGTAGATTTGTATATAAAGTTGTACTGTACATGTTTAAACTAATTTAAGATGCAACCATGACCATTACGATATAATCATTGACACTAAACAAATGTTAAAAGTATTCTGTTACATTGTAAAGATAAAAAAAAATCTTTAGCTTTACAGCACCAGAGCGATATGAGATTATACATTTTACAAGTTTATTTTGTTTGTTGTTTATTTCAACATCGAAATCGATTTAGTGAAGTGATTCTGTAAGATTGTGTGATGAAAAAGAAGAATAGTGTCACCTTTACTAGGAACACCCAACACTATGAAATATCAGTTTCTAATAACTGCACAACTCCATTTGAAAGTTATTCATTTTAAGCTAAGACACTTTAATAATAGACACTGTCACAAAGCAACTTTATAGAAATAAAAATAATAGAGATATAAGAAAAAAAATTAATAAATACATTTATAGCTGTATCAATTAATCCCTAATGAGGCAATGTTGGTAAGGAACAGGCTCCTGAGATGACATGAGGAAAACCCTTGAGAGGAGCCAGACTCCAAAGGAAGCCCATTCCCTAAGGGTGACATTGAATTGCATGACCATAAATAAATGGCTTCTACTGTGCTATATGGTCAAAAGTGCAATTGTATAACAGGAAATTAATTTGACATGAAGTCCACATTTTGAGGTTACCAACTGTTGGGGTCTTTCGAACCAAACTGCTCGGGGCAATTTCAGCCCTAAAATGTTCAAAGCAAATCACTGTGTGTCATTCACATTTGTGCATTTTTTGCCAGATGATCAGGTTGGAAATACGCTACAGTTAATTTTACCTTAAGATAAATGGAGGTCAACCAAAAATCTGAAAGATCATTTTCGCATAAGAAATCAACAACTGATAAAGCGAATTATGAAGTGCATAACGTATTCATCTATCAGTGAGGTCTCTTCACATGGTTCATACACATTCAAATACAGTACATTTCCATGCATCTGGGGCGTTTACGTGTTCACACACCCACAACTCCATAACTCGCTCTTTACATGCCCCACATCCCAAATGACTCAGGCCATCATGTTGACTCGACTTGCTCTGCCTCTGATGCTGACTCACTTTTCCTGCAGCTAAGAGAAACACTCCACTGCACCCTGACTCCATTAAACTACTGCTGCTTCACTTCATAAACAAGAAATCGGCTAAAAATAGGCTGTAAACTCACCCAGTGGAAAAGTGGAAAGACAGCTGAATTTATAAAGCCTGTGAGGAGTGTTCATGATAGATTACGCAGATAAAGAATCTGAGAAACTTGTTGACTACATCAAGAACTCAGGCCATAGCAGGGGGGAGGAAATGCATGCATATAAACTCACCGGTTACTTTAATAGGGATGCTTGTTCACCTGCTCACTCATGTATTTATGCATTTATCATAAAATAATGTGGCAGCAGTGCAACACATTAAGCCATCCACATATACTATACATCAAGAGCCTTAGGTAATGTTCACATCAAGCATCAAGCAAAATAGGGAAAAATGTGTGACATTGACCGTGGCATGATGTTGGTGCCAGACAGACTGGTTCATCTCAGAACCTGCTAATATCCTGGGATTTACCTTCACAACAATTTCTAGAGTTTACACAGAACGATGTGAAAAAAAAAAAAACATTCAGTGAGCAGCAGTTCTGTGGGTGGAAGCGCCGTATTGATGTGAGACTTTGAAAGCAGACTGGTTCGAGCAGACAGGAAGTCTATGATAACTCAAAAAGGCACCCGTTGCAACTATGATGAGCAGAAAAGCATCTTAGAATCCACATCTTGCTGAACCTTGACGTGGATGGGCTACAACGATAGAAGACCGCGTCACTCCTGTCAGCCAAGAACAACAATCTGAGGCTAAAGTGGGAACAGGCTCACCATATTTGAAGAACAGAAAAAGACAATGCAATGCTTTTTACAAGGTTAAACCAGGTTGCAAGGTTAATATAAGCAATTAATTATTGCACGAATGAGCAGGTGTACAGGCTTTCCCATTAAAACGGCCGGTGAGCGATTTATGTTAATTTCTAACCTTCCTAATTCACTGACACTTCCTGGGTGCTCATGTTGAGCAACAACAGCAGCAAACACCAGATGCAAATGCTCCATCCAGAACAAACAGTGGACCTTTCGTCAGCTCTCTTGTGCGTAAACTAATGATGCGATGGCACACAGATGGCCAAGAAACAACAGAGCAGAAACAACTGCCCAATTACTCACCGCTCCCTGAAATTGGACTATGGACTATGTGTAAAAAGGGTTGTAATTTTCGCACGGTTCATGGTTGAATGTACAGACGCTCAAATTAAAGCAGGCAGTCACAGTTTGCACTTTAACTTTATAATTTATTGTTGAAGTTGGATGTACTGGCATATGCAGCCAAACCAACAAAAACTGCATCACTGTCCAATTACTTACACACTTCCCCGTGCGGGCGTTAGTGCACTTTTAACGCTCCGTTGCAATATCCCAATCTCCTCGCTCCTTTGCTTTGTTCCTGAACTGTTTGAACAAAGCGGCATTAACGTACCAATGTGAGTTCAGAAGGAAAAAAAGCTATTGCTCTATGCCCCTCAAAGCCACAGAGGGGGAGCCGAGGCAACAGGGCCGTGTTGCTAATATCCTGCTTGTGCTGTTTCACAATGGTAATTTGACAGGTTAGCATAGCTGCTCTCTCTCTCTCTCTCTCTCTCTCTCACTCTCTCTGCTATGGCAACAGAGTGTGTGCATGAAAATAAATAGCATAAAATCAAATGAAATCACACGAAATAAAATCAGGATGAACCAGCGCTTCAGGCTCATTAGCTCGGTGCTCTTGTGGGGGCAGCGGTCTAAGCTGGATGCTAAATGAGACAATAACATGCATGGATCACACACAGACATGACACCGAGCGAGTCTTCGCCATTTCAGCTATCAGTGCAGAAAAATACAGCCCCATTATGAAAGCCCATCCTACAGTATTTATAGCGAGATCTGGAACGGAAGAGCTGCTCGTTGTTCTGCGACAGAAAATATACCCGCAGCACAGCGCTTTATGCAGCGGCCTGATAAACACAGTAATGGCCGGATGAAGGCAGAATAAAGCATACGGCAGGGAGGAAAAAAAACATCGCACCTCGCGCTACGGAAATGCGAGCTGATGTGTTTATCCTGGTGCTGATTCATTGCGTGTCACACATCGGCCAGTTGTTTAATTTAACATGGCGTTCATAAATATTCTCTTTCTCTCTCTGTCTGTTTGCATCTGTTCCTCTTTGCCTTACTGTCACTACCTCTGTTCCAACCTCTCTCTCTCTCTGTCGCGCTCTCTCTCCGAATTGACTGTAAATACTGTGGAGATACGGGCGTAAATGGTCCTCAAATCATTGTGAAATGCTCCGTAAATCCAGGTTAATCCTAGTTATTTCTTGTAAACACCACAAATGTCATAGCTCTACCACAGGACGCTCAGGGAACAAGAGATTAAAGTCGGCTCTGTTGGACATAACACAGACTCTTCCTCATAATATGCATGGCGCCGGAAACTCACTTCACTGCTTAGCAATTTTACTAGCGTTAGGACGAACACCTGTGGTGAAATCACAGAATACAGCACAAATCAACAAGGAAAAACCTACGAGCCACATCTGTGATATAACCTGCTATTCCAGCTAGAATGGCGTGCAGCCGAAAGTTCAATCTGACATTATGTCACTGTTCCCGAAAAAGAAAGGAATAATGAAAGAGAAGAAACCCCCCCAAAACACAATAAGCTGGTAATCACACAATTGAAACACCAGCTGTCACAATTAGCCTTTATTATGTTTTTACAAATGGCTTAACAAACCAGACACAGGAATATGATGCTAGCAAATTGCAGCGAGAGATAATTGTTATTGCCTAAATCAGTCACACACAGCATTTCTACGAAGCTTGCATGCTCATAATTCTTTAATAAAGGACTATTGTATTCATTGTATACACAGTACATAAACATAATGATACAGAATCAAAAGCAGGACATTGTGTGTATTTGATTGCAATTTCCATAATTAACTTTGATGAAACTGACAGAAATCACGTTAGTGGAGTATAATCTGTCTGAGGGTGGAGCTGCTCATTTGGGTGTCTGTCCTCTTCATTATAAAAAAAAAAAAAAAAAAAAAAAACATTAGATGTGTGACAGTTAAAATCAGCCTTTCAGACAGGATTAAAACACGTTAAATGTTAGTTATAGAATTATTTTAATTTCCCTTGGGTATATACTGTACAGTACACACCACAGCAGTTAAATTCGTTTGATCGTGCAGAATAACATGGCACAGTTACAGTATGAGAGTAAAAATTCCGTTTATTTCTCTACATACAGTAATCCACTGCTACCCTAATGCACTTATCCCGGTGTTTCTCTAGTGCTTGGATTCCATTGAGGTAGAAAGTTGTCTCAGTACGCCAGAGCCATGATTATAATGTCTGCTTCACATATGAAACGCTGGCCTCCCAGGAACTCCTTTAATAACTTAGAGCGAGGTCAGGACTGGATAGGGGACATGGGGATGAGTTCCTGTAATGTGCAAGTGGTGTTTGTGAATGTTTGTGTGTCCAGTTCCCACAGACTGATTTGGTACTTCCGCAAGCTTTTGGAAAGTTATGCATCAGCTTTTAAGGATCAAGCTTCCACTTGCCAGATGTTTACAGGAACAACAGCAATGTTCTCTGAGCCACCTCAGCCTGCCTCTTCGGTCTTCTTTAAAAAGTTTGGCCCTCCACAGTCTCTCGTTGGACTACAGAGACAGTAGATGGATGGCTCAGTGTTTAAGGTTTGCTCCGTTCTTCCAATTCTTATCAGAGAAAAGCAAGACTTTAATACTGTGCTGTAACACACCCAGTCTCGGGAGAGGTTTCTTTATGCCATGTCTTAGACTTTTCGTTTCTAATCTCCATTTTTATTAATTAAATAAATATTCAGAGTTTGTTCTTGTTGTTTTGAGTTCGTTGGACCATGACTTCCCTGATCAGTCAAGCCTATCTGTCCTCTGTGTACAACCTGGTATTGTACCAGTCATGTGACCCATCCATCTGGCCTTTAATGACTTTATTGCTCTCACAACACAACTCCTTTTATAATGCCATAATCACCTGTAGTGCACAAGTTTACACACGCCCAAGGGCGCATCGATAACACACTACCGGTAATGTGGACTGTGAGAAGGTGCATTAGAAATGTATTAGTCGGTGTTTTAAATGCAAACCTGGTGGATTATTTACTTCATCTTTTTTCCCCCTTGTATTCCCCAAAATGCAAACTGCATAAAAAGGGCAGGCGGCAGACTCGTGAAGTTAGTGTTCAAAGAGTGAAATGCAAACTTTTTCTGTTGACGAAGTTTGCTATTCAGATTCTGCATGGCACTCATGAATGCATTTTGCCTTTCAAGACAGTGTCCCTCTGTCATCAAGTTCTAAAAAGTTGCTCCGAGCTCTCCATGTCTTTGCATTAACTTTATGATATAACGATTTTTGAAACTGATGAAACTCAAAATAAACGCTTGTGGTTTCACAAGGGCATTTCTTCATTGTGCCATGAGACTGCAATTCATTTCTTAATAAACAATCAAAGGCCATCTGCATGCAAATGGGTTAATAAATCTAATCTAGCCCATTTCAATAAGCTTCTCCACAACAATCTTTATTAGATCTCGCCAAATCTGCCCCGTCGTCTCACATAACAAAGCGGCGCTGTTATATGTGGTTTTCATTTAATCGTGAATATTTGATTTACTCTCCTTAAAGCGATTATGCTTGCATTTCTCGACACCAGCTTGTTCATCAGTTAAATAAACAAATGCTTCCCAGAAAGCCGTCACTTCAACCATAAAATATATGACTCTCCGGAGCCGCATATAAACACTGTTTAAGAGATTCTGTTAACAATGGATCGGCTTTGCTGGTACAATCCTATCAGCATGACAAATCATGACTACTTTGATTTAAAGCTTTGATTTCATTTCAGAGTTTACAGAACACCTTGTACAAATGTGGTGAATATTACTGTACGAGAGGCGTCCAAGTCAAACCGGGACTTTTGGTGGAAATTTCTTGTGAATGAAGACATGAAACGGATAAAACGTTTAAATGTGAAACAGTAAAAAATGTCAATTGTGGAAACTTTTCAAAGAAGACCATACGTCCATGAATGATGATCCTGGCTTAATTGGTTTGGAAACAACTGCAGTCGTGTCCATGAACATTTAGCAAGCATAAGAGACGGATCTGTTTGTGGGAGCTGTGCACGCAATCATTCATAAAGTCCACTTGGACATTAAAATAACTTGTCTAGGAGTTGTTGGCACATCCCCCATCCAGTCCTGACCTGACTCAAAGCCATTTCCACTTGTTTGAGCCGTTAAAGGAGATCCTGGGAGGCCAGTGCTTCAGACGTGAAACAGGCAGTCTAATCATGGCTCTGACGTTCTGAGACTCTCTTTAATTTACTACCTTGATGGTATCCATACACTAGTGAAATGCTGGGATAAGTGCATTAGTGTACAGTAGCAGGGGATTATAGAGAGAATAAAGGGAGTTTTTACTCTCATAACTGAGTTCTCTTATTCTGCACAATCAAAAGTCCTGGTATGACACCATCATGACTATGGAAGATGCACAAGTTCTAAGTTAAGTTATTCATAATTTGAATGCAGTAGATATTACAATTATTAATATCTATATGAGGAAAATGTTGGCTCAAAAGTTCAGGGTGTATGGTGGTAAAAGGGAATTTGGGTTCAATGCTCATTTCTACAACAGGATTTTATTCTAGAAAGCCCTTAAATCTGTCTAACCTATATGACCATGATCCAACTTCGACTTTTTTATACTGTCTTCTGATTAGCAATTAAAGACAAAAAGAGAAATTTAATAGATGTACCAGTTTATCCTCCCGACAAAAAACAGAACAGATTGAGACCTACCAGTTTTCTTCTCCCAGCATCAACCTCAGCTTGTGGTTCTGCTTAAATAACATTGGCAATGGCAACCGATCTCAATTGATTTAAAGGGCAACTGCTGTCACCATTTAGGCATGTTAATTGCATATCCAGATCTTTGTAGACAACAACTTCTATATAACTGGACCTTCACAAATTTTAGTGGAATACCACATCACAAACATAAATCACATTGAACAATTCAATTTGGGGAAACTGGGACCGACTGGGATTCTTAATATACTAGTTAACCAGTTAATATATGATGGTGCCCAAATGTCTCCTGTTCTGCATTCTTTTCTAATTTAATACAACAATTTTCATTCCAAATTATACAATTTATAACAAGTTGAATGAAAAAGAATTCTACGTCCATTCTTCGCTATAATGTGAGTGTGCACTAAGACTGGCATGGACTCCACATGTTTGTATAAAATCTGTACAGTAAATATGGACTGCAGAATCTTGAATATTAAATATTAAAATGTAACAGTTAAGTAAGACTTATTTATATACTGTTTAAAAAAACATTTAGATTAAATTTCAATTAAAAATCCTACATTTTCAATGTGGTTTCAGATTTTTGGAGGCCACTGTGCAGCATATAACCAGTTACTTTAAGAATGTACTGTACCGAGTGTTTGCTTTATCTAGCTAGCGTTTGCTTTCTCCGTTAGATTGAAACTGGTGCTGCATCATTAAACAACTCAATCCATTACATGTGGAAGCATGTCTTTCTATTATAGATGACAGATTTGGACAAACAAGCTAGGAGATTCTTAAAACCACTGGTCTGAGAACCAATAGTCTCAGACTGACAGATAAAGTGTACATTGGACATAATATGGCAACACTTTGAGATGATATGTAGTCTGCTAAAAAAAAATTGAGTATGAAAGAAAACCACAAATCTGACCATTCTGATTGCAGCAGAAGCCCTTCCTCTGTGGGTAATTATGTATGACTTATTCATAGCTTATTGTCTAAATGTTTGTCTCAATTCTCAAGTGTACATAAGGGTCACCGTTCTCGGGCAAAATTAAACTAAAAAACTAAACCTAATAAAACATAAATAGTCTAACCTTTAATAAGGTTACAAGCTTAAACTTGGGAATAAGACAAATAACAGTGGAACACTTGGAGGGCGGGGCGGTCTGACATTTCAGCTCATGCAGGTATTAGCAATGACGAAATGAATGCAGTGAAGCTACAGGCTGTTATAAACAGCTAGCCATGGTTCATGGTAAGGAGAGCATTTATTTATTTAGGAAATTGAACAAATTAGTAAGATCTTTTCTTATCTTCCTGTACTGTGAGGACCTGTTGGTGGGGTGACCTCATACATGTTCTTATTAGCGTTGTTGTAAATAGTAAAACATTTAAAGTTGTTACTGAGTCAGGGCTTACAGTTTTTATTTTGTTCTGCATTTATGCTTGTTTGTGGCATAAATTAAATACTTTCTATTTTTTAATATCTGGCTATTAAAACATGTCGTAGGTGACTTAGATTACTTACCGGAAGCACAGTACATTCCTACACTAGTGAAGTCCTTCTTTATACACATTCATACAGTACTGTTCGAGTACTTGAGCCACCCCTTATTTCTTTAAATTAACTTAAAATTTATTAAATTATGTAGATTAAATAAAACATTGAATGTGACAGGCTGCAAACTGCAAAATCTATTGTTTATGTAACAAACCCCCTGCCCATGAATCTGGCTCTTTGGAAGCAAAGTATGAAGAAATGTGGGGTGGCTAAAGGCTTTTAGCATTGTATTTCCCTTTTAGCTAAGTGATCTGTTAACAAAATATGTGCAGACAATGAAACACTTCGTAATATCTAGTAAGCGGATTTTGATCTGACCTGCGTTATAATTGTGATGATGAATGTGACATCCAAAAGGATTGCCATTTTTTATTCTGTTGAGATTTTACAAATTATTCAAACTTTTCTAATTTAATTTACCATATGCATGCAGTAGTCTATCGGTTTTCAAAAACCACACAAGCTTAAATTGCTTTAAAGTTGCTGTAAACTGTGCCACTGCATTTCAGTGCCAACAGAAAAGAGACGACAATTCAAACACAATCTTTCTGCCTGAAGACACAGCAAATGTAATCTGTAGTCATGCAGTTGGCCATATTTTTTCTTGATAGGAAACACAGAGTCAAGAAATGACCATCATATCTCAGCCTTTAAATATTTAGCGCATCTCCCCGAGCCATGTTCCACGCTGTTTGGAATCAATGAAAGGCTAGAAGGCCTGCAGCTCTTTGCCCACCCAGCATCCCTATAAAGCACAGCCCTTTATGATGCCTTATGTGGGCCACTACACAGTCCAATTTCCAGTAATCTCTGAAGAGATATAGAAATCATGAATCTTTCAGATGCTAGAAAAACTCAAACAGGTATCAGATACTGGGTAGAATGGCATTTGGCATGAGTCTGAGTAAAAGACCTTGTGCTAATAGATACAGTACTGTAAAAAGCCCTGATTTAATTAGGGCAATGTACTTCCTTTAATATGCAAAAAACACACACAGACACCTGCAAGCTAATTTACTAATGGGGTCTATGGAATAATAAAAACATTAATGAATGAATAATAAAAAAAAATCCTTTAACTAAAATGATAACTTTTCAGTTCAGCTCAACCCATTGCCAACATAAAAATACATTTTAGACAATTTAATAATTCAAATTTTAATAATTTGTTGTGTGGCAACATTTTGATGTTCGCCCTTTCCATTTCTAGCAATACTATCCTCTTGTGCTTAAATCTAAAGTCACGTTTGATGAGTTTGGTGTAGAGGAATTCCAGTGGGCTGGGTTAGTGCTCTCCCCCAAACGACACTGAGCACCTTCTGAATTAGAATGACAAATGTCAGCCAGGGTTAGGGGTGGAGGGTGGTAGGCTAGAGGCCGCTTGATTAGATTTGATTAGTAAGATTAGATTAGATTAGAGTCAACTCAATTCACATTGTTCAAAGTACTGTACATGTACAAAGCCTATAAAATGCAGTTACAGTACGTAGCATCTAACCAGTAGTGCATAAGTGGCATATTTAACAATAAATTACAAATGGAGATATATCATTATGGGAGTACAGGTGTCTTATGTATAGGAGAAGATGTTATACAGTAAACAGAATATTTGTGGTATATATACATGCATGTATAAACAAGTCAAGATATATTTACGATTATGACAATATAGCATGTTGAACCAGATCAGGGATAACATTTTAGGTTCTCCTTGTGCCACTGGGGCGGCTCTGGCTGCTTGGGGCATATTTCCACACCACTAAGGGTGTGCTGTGGTGTCTGGCACCAGGATATTAGCAGTGAATCCGGAGGGTGCCGTGGGTTGCAAGGTGGGTCCACCATGGATCGGACTTGTTTGTCCGACGCGATAGGCCTGGGATCTGGGGAGTTTGGAGGTCAGGTCAGTAGCCTTGGGCTCTTTGCCCGTTAGGCCCTATGCCTGGCAGGCTGTGGTGCACTGGGTATTCTTATATCTTTCTATGGTGGCCAGCATTGACTTTTTTCAGCAATTTTCGCTAAACTACTGTAGATTTTCTATGGGATTGAAGGGCTAGCATTGCTCCCCACAAGTGTAAATAAGCCCTGGGTGCTCGTGCTTATTACATAAAGTTTTAGATTTTGCTTACTGTCTTTAATTTGCATAGCTTCAGCATGGAAGAAGCTATTTCTCAGGCTGTTTGGACACTGGTAGTGCCTTCCAGATGGGAGTTTACCATACTGTATGGTGTATGTCTCAGAATGTAAAAATATTTGATTTAAGTTTTACTTTTGAAGCAATTTTAAGAATGAACATTACTACAAATCAGCTTTGCTGAAATATATAAAGATGTAAATAAATTGTATTTTATATATAAATTGTAAATTGTATTTATAAATCTATAGTACATTCATTCTAAAAGAAATAGTAAAGAAATAGGCAAATTCTGACCTCATTCAATGATGATGCCAACAGCATTAATAAAAATCTAATTAGGGTTTGTATGCATATTTGTATGTTACTTATTTAGAGAACAGGCTAATTATAGAAGTTTTTATTTTATTTTGCTTACTGTCTTTAATTTGCATGTGTTCTGTATGTGTGAGACGCTTTATTTTCGCTTTCATACAGTATATGCAAAAAAAAAAAAAAAAAAACAGCCCTAACATAAAAGGCAACTAATATTTTTCGTGCAACTAGTCATTGTGATTCACTTGTAAACTGTATGCACAAATAATCAGGTTGCCCCATACAAACAGTATGTAGTATACTTAATAACCGCTGCAGTGTGAGACTGGACAGTCCACAAAGATATGTTGGTAACACTTTTCTTGTGAACACCAACAGATGCACTATCAAACTTTGCGTTGACAAACACCAAATAAGATGAAAGAAGGAAAAAAAAAAAGACATCTATTTGAGAGCAGTATCATTGCATGCTTGGTTGTCAGATAAATGACCCACCACAGATTCAGAAAATCAATGTTCATGCAACAGGCATGTATCTGCGTTCCTTTTTATTTGGGCATCCCAATTATATGTGATGCCAAAGAGAACTCTATTGTACTCAGTCTCCTCAGATCTACAGAGGGGAAAGTGTGGAAAGAGGTTTTGCGTCAAATAGAGGTAACACAGAGCTAATGTCAGCCTGTCAATATTTCATAACAAGCCCTGGCCTCTCATTTTCAAACCATTTCTTTTATTCCTTTTTTATCCACTGTGCACTTTGGGGGGAAAGTTGCTAACAAAGACTTCTGAGCCGCGTTTTGAAGCTGGACGAAGCTCCTGAGGGAGCGCTCATCCTCTGTGACCGGGGAAATCGATGGTGATAGGGTGGCATTGTGAATGTGTGCAGTCTCCTTTTTAATGAGGAAAGAGAGAGAGAAAGAATCAGAGGAAGAAAGATAGATGTAAAGGAAAGTCAGAAAAGAGGGCATCATGGCAGGGGGGGACAGTTGTGGGAAATGAATCAAGCCCTCTATATGAACCCCAAAAAGAAACCTAAGGAAATAGTTACACTTTAGCTGAAGGGCTTGCAATAGATGAGAGAAAGAAAAAAGAGAAGCGATCCTATAAGATATGTATGAAGTATACACTGGCCACTTTAAAAAGAATATTTATACACCTGTATGTCGGGGATTTTCACACATATCAGAACAGTCTGTATAATTAACACAATGATGCAAAAAAAAAAAAAAAAAGCAAATAAAAAGAACTGTTGATATGAGGGATTAAAGGGGAATGCCCAGATGATTTCCAGAAGAGAATATCAAACTACTCAGAAATAATATCAAAGCCACCAACAGCTTAAATGAATAGCACTGACTATCTCATTTTGATGGCACCTGTCAAGAGGTATCTCCAGCACAAAGTCTGAACAGACAGTTCTCAAAGTTGAAGTGTTGGAAGCAGAAAAATTGGGCAAGTATAAGGATCTGCAAAACCCTGGCAAGGGCCAAGTTGTAAAGTCTAGACTGAGCCTCTCCAAACCAGCATAACTTGTGGACTTCTAGAAAATGCAGTGGTTTGTAGTGATGAACCCGTGACAGGGTCATGGGTATCCAAAGCTCACTGATGCTTGAGGAAAGCAAAGTTGAGCATGTCTTGTCCGATCCCACAGTTTACCATAGACTTGCTTAAAAAGTCTATGCTGGCTGTGGTACATGCCATATGAAGCTATGTTGGCAGTCAGGTGCTTGTACATTAGGTACCTGGGGAAGAGATGAACTATGGGAAAAAGTCAAGCCAGCAAAAGCAATGTGGTACTCTGGATATTGTCGTGCTAGGAAAATTTGGGTCCTGGTATTCATGGGAATGTTACATAACCTTAAGATTTTTGCAGACCAAGTAATTCATATATAGTGCTCTCTTTCAATTGGATAGTGTGGTTTGTTTAGGAATTGTCTGAGGAACATAGGACAAAGAGTTTGATTTGTTGGTTTGCCCCCTAAAAATCCAGGATGAATTACAAGGTGATCCAATGAGGCCCCATCTTGTAATTTACAGAACTTATGGAATCTGCTATGAACATCACCAGACATCACAGCACACCTTGAAAAACTTGCATGCCTCCACCATTCTCTTTGTTATCCATTGGCCAGAACAGTTGACTGACCAACAACGCTGCAATCAGATCAATCATGAGCCAGTACAATTAAAAGATTCTGATTCCCCCCAGAATAATGACAACACCTATTGGTTCACTATTGGGTCCTTCTACATGAAAATGAATAATGGGGAGGAAACAAATCGCAATCAGATAGTGTAAGTACAAAAAGATTTTGGATGTGGAACAATACTCACAGCCACTTTATAACACAAAAGAAGCAAGGGCGCCCATGCAAATACACAGACCTGAGATACTGAAAAAAGGTCATCTCTTCTCCTGCAGACATGCCAGATTATATCTACAAGGAGAATCTCTTGGAGCTTTATGCAAATGTAAGCATAGCTCTGCGCCTGCTTTTGCTCTTGCCAATCACCGTTGCATCAGGGGAGAGGAGTTTCTTCTCTTTGAAGTTAATGAAACATACCTGTGCTATACACTTTCTCAGGAAAGATTAAATGCCCTTGCAATGATCTTGCAAAAGCAGATCACTGAGCAGAAGGTCCCTAGAACGGTAAACATGGAGGACATACATAATTGAGGCTTTTGCTAAAGGCAAAAACAGGATGGTTCCGTTTTGGCAGAATGAAGAAGTACCACAGGGTAAAAGCACACTCTTATTTTGTTCATCACTATTGACTTGTAAGTCCATTCATTTCTTAGATTACTCAATGCGTGAGGGTTCCAAAGTTTTCCTGCATGCCCATTTAGGTATGGTGTGCCTAATAATCAAATTGAATTAAAACGGTAGCAATCCCTTATCCCTCTCTCTGTCTACACCAAATGACAGTGCTGGGTCAGTGCTGCTTCCAATCTCTATATTATTCATGCAACATAGAACATGGGGTTCTCTCACCCGGGAGTAGGTTTGCAGCTTGCACTTCACACACGCTGTCCATGCATCAAGCAAAGGTTCGACAGAGCCAGTTAGCATAGGGTCAACAACACAGGGACCCCAGGGCTTCCAGCATACCGCCGGAGCTGATTTGAGGTCAGAACTGAGGTCTCATCGTCCATCCAGCAATGACAAGTAGGAATTCTGATGTGTAACAACAGCCTCTTAGTTATATTATAAGACTTTCTCATCACAACACTAAAGCAATTAATTTCTACATTAAATGTTGGAAATGGACATCCATGACCCAAGCTTCTTCCTCTCTATCTTTCTCAACATTACGAGTCAAAAGACTCATAGTTTGTCATGTGACCTCGAACCTCTTGCTGATTCCATTACTTATGTCTTTATTATTAGATTATGTAATGCAGTGATATAAATCTATTATATGAATTTTACAACTTTGTCATGCTGTTGTAGCAGCTTAATCAACACCTACTGACCAATTAGATTTGAGCATCCATTAACACTGATATACTTGCATAGTGTAGTTCAAATATATGTGCTATGGTTGGAGTGAGTCCTGGTGTGCAGGTGCAGTGGAAGTATCGCCGGTTTAATGCAGATGAAGCTCAGCAATTGTCCCAGACTTAATTTATGCTTTTAGCGCCCAGCTGGACACCCCGGCATTTCCACCACTGCCCACTGATCCATCCACGTACTTCTGCTGACATCTCATATAGTTTCCTATCTCCAGGCTTAATGCAATTTGGTGGGCGCGCTACCACTGTGTACACAGCACTAGAGACTTTAGGGTACATAAGCTTTCTTCATTAAAACAATATTTGCAATGCAGTAATGAAAGGCGATTACATTAATAACATATTACAGTACTTTTACCGCTTCCCTCTAGTGCCGGAAAAAAGAAGCCCCATGTGGTCAGCAGTAATTACAACGAGATTTAGCGCACATAATTGCAACTTTACAATAACTTGAATAGAACCACTATTTCAGCCTGCTACGAAGCCACTAAGTTAATTGTTGGCTGCTGGTCCCATCACGTGGTCTGCCTTGTTTCTACTACACTGGGGATTTGCGGATAATTCACAATAACACATGCTTCATTATTAAGGGTTTTGCAGAATGACACAATTTTACAGAAAAGGCTGCATTTGAATGGTACAAAGGTTAATAGTGTTATAAAGGCAAAAAAAGAAGTATTAAGTTGTATGGTATAGACAAAGACAGACTTTTAAAAATTGAAGTATCAATACTTGTCCCAGGAGCTACTCTAAAAACGGCTCAAAAAATCTGTTAATAATCTGATTATTAGCTCCAACAGAATAATAGCATTGAATTGGAATAGAGTAAATTGACCAATTCCAAAAATTATATTAAAAGAGGTAGGCAATTATCTTAACAATTGGCTTAACAGAAGGATAGTAATTATGTAAATCTTTGAGTTCACAGTAATCTGTGTCCAATCTGTGCATGTGCATTTTACATGGCCGGTGCAAATCTTGTGGAAAAAATACATAGTTCATATTATGTTTTGGCCTTGAACATCAAATTTAAAATGTGAAGACATTGGTTTAGCTGCTTATACGATACTCGCAGCAGCCTGCAATAAGCTTTCACATGAACAACTTTTGACATTTACAGTTTTCTTTAACAGATATATATTTCTTTTTTTCCTCAACATGAAATAGATTTTCTGCATTTTGAAATCTGGTTTCCCATGAAAGTGTAGAAAATCAAAAGAAATCACATTTAAAGACATTTTTAAAGACGTTTCATTTAAAATCTTACATTATCCAACTTATGGAAGATGAATTGAACAATCTCATTTAAATGAAATGAGGCAGGCAATCAAATGACACTTCAAATCATGATGGCAATGAAAGTGAGTGGGATATATTAGGCAACAAGTGAAAATTTTGTCCCTGAAGTTGATGCATTGGAGGCAGAAAAAAATGGGCAAGTACGAGGATTTGAGTGACTTTGACAAGGGCCAAATTGTGATGGCCAGAGTGCTGGGTCAGAGCGACTCTAAAACTGCAGCTTTTGCGGGATGTTCTCGGTCTGCAGTGATCTGGACCTTCCAAAAGTGCTCCAAGGAAGGAAAACCCAGTGAACCGACAACAGGGTCATGGACAGCCAAGCTCACTGATGCGCGTGGGGAGTGAAGGCTGGTGTCCAGTCCAACAGAAGAACTACTGTAGCTCAAAATGTTGAAAAGCTTTATAACAGTGTCAGAACACACTGTGTTGGTGGCAAAAGTGTGTGTGTGGGTGTGGATAGGGGTCTTACTCATTATTAGGTAGATGGTTGTAATATTACTGGAAGAATTTCTCAAATTCAGCTCTAATGATTTCCATACTGCCTTACACAATTATCATTCAGCTAGAATTAAAAACAGCTTTTAATATTGATGGGAAGATGAATAATGTAAATCAGTGTATGTTTTCACTCATTCTTAATAATCAATGTGTCTTTGCCAGATCTTGGATGAATATTAATACCTGATTTTACTGCTCTCAGAAATTCTCATTGTCTCTTCAGTAAGGACATTTGGAGGACACTTTGCCTGCGCTGGACATCATTTAAAACTTGTTAAGAGCACAAGCAGCGCTGAACTAACGCTCTGACAGGAGTTCTGACAGGCCTCGTTGTTATGGTAACAATGACACCTCACACATGCACATAACATTGATTTGGAGTACATGCAGAGTGTATGAAAATTTATTTTTCTAAATTACTATTTTGCAGGACTCTATATCTGCATATTTAAGACTTATAGAAGTCATTTGTAGTCCCCATAAAGCCACCATTATGCAAGTATAAATAAGTCAGGGTCTTAGAATACAAATGGGAAAAGACATGGTACTATATATAGTACAGATGAACCCTGGATTACGAGTAAATTGTTCTGTGAGCGTTTTGCAAGACGAGCAAAATTTCAAAATAAAAAAAATTGTGATCACAGCTGAGCCAAGGGTTCTTCTCTCTCTTGCACTGTGGGATTATAGGTAATTGTCTCCCATCACTTGCATGGTCAACATCCATGCGTGTGTGTGTGCATGTGCGCACATAAAGCAAAAGCAAGTGTCATTAAGGAGTTTTTTTGTTAAAGATCTCAGAGTTTCTTTCTGTCAGAAAGCTGAGATTTCGTTAGTGTTCAATTTTGTGGTGGAATACTGTGGAATACTGATGTTTGAAAATCAGAAATGTTTTTGTACGAATTCAATAATAAAGTCCTTAAAATAAATAAATAAATAAATAAATAAATAAATAAATAAACAATAATAATTTAAAATATTAAAATAATAATCATAATAAATCTGTAGGAAAGTTTTAGAAGACTTAGTGAAGACTTTTGCACAGTAATGTACAATGCCATTAGCCTTTTTTTAGAAGGCAGAATCAAGAAATAGTACTGTGCTCTGAAAATAGCCCTCCCTAGAATAAGATGGGTGTAGAATCATTACAAAAAAGAATGAAAGGCCGGCTAAGATTTAAAGGAAAAATCCATCTTGAAACCCATTTTTTGGTTGTGCTGCATTTTTCTTATTGCCGTGTGAAATTATGTGTGAAATGTAACACGCAGACGTTGCTAGCACAGTTATAAGGCTGTAAACAAAAATGTTTAATAAGCTCAAACATGAAGGGATAATAATACGATTTTGCTGTTTGCTCCTATAAACATGAACAACAGCAACGTTTTCAGACTCGAAATTTTCCAGCTATGTTCAATACCCGGTAATGTGAAATCCAACATAGAAGTAAATAGACCAGAATGCAATACAGCTACAAACCAAGTGTTGTATTTGACAGTTACAGCAGGTACTTGGATACTAAAGTTTGGCACTCATGATGCCATTGCATTACATTAATGCAGACGGCCATATTAGCATTAAATTTGAAGATGATCTGTTTGAGAGAGCTGGACAGACCAAAGAATAAAAGTCTCTTTACGTAGAGATGTAAGGGCTATATCCCACTATGAATGATATTGTAGCTACTGTAGTGAATGTATCAGGAAGGAACAAAACAAAAGAAGCAAACTTTACTTTTATCTGTAAATCACTGAGGATAGATTTTTCCTTTAATATCTATACATCATTATACCAGACTATTTCAAAGAAAACAAATTGATTTTGCTACTGTGTGTCCATCTTAAAAAAAGAGAACACTTTCAATGTGAACCTAATTTTTTATCACCATCCTCAATTGAAAAAGTCAACAGCCTTATTGTGTTCTCTCGTTTAATGAGATTTGACCTCTGTCTTTCTCTGTCACAGAGCTCTGATTACATGCTCACAGCCTGGACATTAACTCGTCTGGAACGTTTAAACGCCCAGAGGATGAACCCTAAACATCAAAATGCTGCAGAACCTCTTGCAGTTTTTATTTTTTTATTTTTACCCCAACCCTGCTTCTACCTCTGTGTCCGATTATTAGCATTTTATTAAAGTGCAAATTGGACACACATAATTAAACATTAATACCTGCGGAAGAACACCGTACCATCTGTTTGTGTCCGCTTCGCTCAGTAAAACACACTGAGGTAGCGGCAACAAAACTGCCAACGCAATAGCAAACACAGCACACGATGGTGGCCTGAAGAGTCCATAAAACTGTTCGAGGAAGTTTCTAAAAACCTGTGCTATATTACCAAGGTATGAGGGTAGGCTAGCTATTAAAATGTCTCTTCCAATTTATTACCTGAGAGAGAGAGAGAGAGAGAGAGAGAGAGAGAGAGTGAGAGAGAGAGAGAGAGAGAAATAAAGCGAAAGAGAAAGTGAGACTGTGTGAGATTTAGAAAAAGCACATGTGAGACAGAGAAGAGAGATTGAGCTAAAAGCGGAAGTGAAAAGTATGAGTAATTAAGGTATTGTATAAATAAAGTCTGCTGCATTTGGCGAGCGGCTACACAGACAGCAGGGCTGTAATGATGATGGATGGCTGCATTACACAGCTGGTATTTTACACTCAGAAAGGTCTCCATTATGGCAGGTTGAGTGTGTGTTGGTATGTGGTATGCACATGTGTGTATGCGCGCACGTGCACTCTCGACTCATGGGACCTACGCGTCCTCTCTGGGGCCTGGCTGGAGAGCATCTGCTCCATCATTTCCACAGCAGCAATGTTTTCAGTACAGTGTAAGGAATCTAAATGAGCCTCAGGCCTAATCACATGCCTTCATCATTGAGCCTGGTGGCATATCCCCTCCACCCCCTTGAAATGAAACAAAATCAATTAGCATTAAAAAAGCAGCCCCTCTACAGCAGAAGCACAATAGTGAGCGCGTGTGACGGATCTCCGAGCCCCGTTTAGCGCCAGCCGCCCTGCAGCAGTCACTCAAACTGCGCTGTGCGGGCCATCTAATGCTCGCGATAACGCCGACTCATTACGATGTCATATCCTTCAGGACCGACTTCCTGTCAGCACGAACAAAGCCCTGACACCCACTCCACAGTATGGGCCAATCAAATTCCTCGAAAGTGAGCAGAGGCCGTTTTTATAATCCCTCGCTGTATAGACAGCTCTTGAGGCTGACTGACAAGGAGAAAGAGAGAAAAAGGGCACGGAATATATAATCTAGAATACATTATGCACACAAGTCTTAGGCTCACATCACTGTCGACACATTCGGATGAAACTTAAGGCGAAAAAACTTTAGAAAGTTCAAGCTGATTTTAGACAAGGCACAGCTAGCAGGAGCAGACCTATTACTGTACGTCCTGCACGACTAGCAGAGGAGACGTGCACAGGCTCAGTGTTGATACGGCATTCTGTCCCACAGAGTGGGATTTTTTTTCGTTTTTACACCAAACTTTCTTTGAAGCATGGGTGGAGAACAATGCACCCTGCAATTGGCATACTAAAAGTGGGCTCTGTCTGTTGCATGCAAACATAATGAGGCCACAACGAGCTTTCATCCGCTCCTGCAATTAATGCCTCAGATGGAAGCCGCTGCTGGAGTGGAACAAGGCATAGGAAGCTCTAAGTAAGGAAGGAATAGATGCCTGAGAATATTAGCTTAAATGAGGACGTTTTTTTTTTTTTAGAAATTTAGTATTCCTTTTCCTGCGATAGAGGACAACCGTGCAAAAATGTATTTTAAAAAAGCCTCAATTTTATTATTATTAATATTATGAATATTATTATTATTGTTACGATTATTATTATTATTATTATTATTATTAATAATAATAATAATAATAATAATAATAATAATAATAATAATAATAATACAGGTACATTAAGACATACACAACTTTAAGGAGGAGGCAGTCTTGCACACTCTATATTACTGTATATTAAAAGAAAAATTTAAATCCCCTTCCACCTGTCACACTGTTTTCTGTGAAACTACTTTCTAACACTAAATTAAAAAACCTATGCAATACAGTGTTGACAAGTAAGTCGCTTCATAAGAATCAACTTAAACGTGAAAAAAATCTAATTACATTTTTTCCCCCTATCTTAATGTAATCCCTTTTGTTTTATTACAGGAGTGCTGCTAAGAACAGCAAAACCTTCTTTATATTCTTTATATATGTATGAAAAATCTGTGAAAATTATTCCTGCTCTAATATTTGGACATTTCACATTGTCTTGACTCTTTATTCTTACCTTGACTAGAAAATACTGAGAACAGAGCAACCATGAGGGCATCTGGAAGAACATGCTCAGTAAGGAGATGACAATGATATAACCAAGTGGACACACATGTGACTATAGGCAATGTTAAAAACAAATTTTAAATAAACTAAAAAATAGATAAACCTAGCATCCCGTCACGCCAAGCCAGGTTCCCACTACGTCCGCAGAAAAATTGAGTGAAAATTAATGATCCAATTCCTTACACCATCACTGCATTGTCACGGTAGTTATACCAACCCGCCGAACAAAATGTCAATGATAAGCGCCTGGTAAGCGCGGTGCAATCTGATTGGACATAGTAATAATGCAGTTTGATCTCACTGGACCTGGTGAGCGCGGTCATGTCATGTGCGCGGTAGAAAACAACATGAGTAGTGATAAAATTACAGATGCATTGAGAACCTGACAGGAGCGTGGCTAGGACGTAGTATGAACTTTTTGACCTCCATTTTGACCCAATCCCAATGCGTTCTTCAGTTGAAGGCGATGGGAATATCCTGGTCATCGTCAGAGTCGCATGGGGTCCTGAGGACCATCCAACATGGCAATTTTCTGCTACTGAGAAGCAAAGACATAATGCTTAACAAAATAAAACAGATCTGGCAAAATTGTCCCACTAGTGACAACCGTTGCTACCGCTTCATGTTCACTAAAGACTAGAAGTGATCCTTGTATAGGGCTGGTTACAAATATTAACAAAGCAAACTCTTAGTCTACTAAGCAGGCATGTTTTAACTCTAATATAAGGTCATCTTGGCTAATGATAGATTATTGCAACCTTTCATGAAAGTTCATGTTCATTAATGTTAGTCAAGGTTCTGTGGTTCCGTGTCAAGATGCAGGCCATGTAGGAAGCACGTACAGCATTGTCTAGGATAAATGTCACTGGGATTGAGGATGTCATAATAGTACGTAAAGTAATGATGCCTATTTGAACTTCAGAGACTGCAGTATTAAAAAAAAGTGAAATTCAGTGTTTAATTATTATTATTTTTTTAATAATAAGATAATAAAAAAATATTTGTTATTTTAGGCAGTGAAATTGCTATACAGAAACCAGCATTTAGTATGAAGTTCTTTCTTCTTCAAAGCTTGTTGGATCCGGCTGGGCATAGAGTCAAAAAGACATCTGCAGGACTCCGGTGTCACTTGCTCAATCCACACCTGCTTGATTGCTGCTTGAAGAGCATGAACAGAAATTTGCCACAGAAGTTTGCAATTCACTTGAGAACTCCCTAGTTTTAGCCATTTTTCAGAAAGTTAAAGTCTTGCCACATATCTGTTCCATTCATTAACCAAACCAGATGATTCTAATTAGCACAACTCTTCAGCCAGATAGACTCGAACTAATAAATGACATCACCTGTTTTGGGCACAGAAAATAAAGTCCAAAACATGGCATGTTGTTTTAATACTTTTGGTCACCACCTTAGGGAACAGGAATTGGGTTCCCAGTTGGTACAAGACCGGCAAAAAAAAAAAAAAAACATAGCGTGAAGATGAAACTCAGTCAAGGTCTGCACATTTCTCTCATTTCATTTCACACTGCCGACCCTTCACTAAGGAGATGCAGTGCTGGCAGACAGAGAGAGGAATTTCACTGCTTTTGTGAATGAGATAAATGGGGAGCCAGCATACCTCACAGCTATGTAAAAAAGTGAAAATGGAAGAAAGGGGAGAAATCAAAAAGAGGGAAAGTGCGTGAAAGGCAAGTGAGAAGGATCGGAGAGAGGGGAGCAGACAGATGGATAGATAGAGTGTGAGAGGGAGGGGCTCGGAATGAGTCATTTCTAGCCTCCGACTGCAAGGCTTGGTAATGGATGTTTTTCACGGCTGTTAGGAAGTTAATCTTGCTGCATGCTGACGTATGTAATTGCTGTTGTTTGTCAGAGAGAGAGGTACTGAACCTTTAAGAACCAGAAAAGGCAAAGAACCCCTTATTTTATGCAAGGTTTTCTAAAATAAGCAATACTGCACTACAGAGACAGATTAGGATCTAGGCATTTTACTCACATGCTACCATCATAGGACAGAAATAGGACACTTTTTCCATGTTGCTTTAAGTAAAGTAGAAATTACAGTGAGATCCAAAAATCTCAGACCATGGGTCTTCCTCAGACCCAACCCTACCTAGGACCAGCACCTCTGGCACTTGTTGGAGGTGTACTGTATATGATGGACATTGAGGAGGTCCCTGCTGCTAAACACTGGGTTGGTGACCATGGGGGGAGAATTGCCCCCTTTTGGTTGGCATAGTTCTTAATCTCCCTGTGCCCCTCATTATAGAGGCTCAGCCCTACACCAAGCCCCGAGCTTGGCAGCGATCTGCTGACAAGGTGCACCAGATTGGTGTCATAGGAGGGCCTCACCCCCATCGTGGTAATGCCCAAGCCTGATAATAACCCTTCAAATTTAATTTGGGGCTGACAAAGGGACACTACCTGGGGTCCTGAATCTTTACTTGGAATTCTCAATTCCTAGGAGAAGAAGGTAGAGGCTGCCCGAGCTTACCTCCACCCTACAACAAAGAAAAAGGTACATGCCTTTTTGAGGCTGGTAGGCTGTTATTGCTGGTTTGTATATTTGTTTTCATCCCTTGCTGAGCTGATCAGGAAAGACCAACCGTAACAAGTGTTATGATGGACCCCTGCAGCAGAACAGTTCTCAACTCAAATCATGTAATTTTAGCAAACATTTTATTTGTTTAATTTGTTTTATTTGCTTTATTTGCTTGATGCAGATTAATAATTTGAACCTTCTGAAACACAGTAACACCTTTTCCATGACCACGGGATACGTCTTTGGACATAGTTCTTTAACAAATTAGATCAGTAAGGCTTAAAACAATTGTTGCCAACTGAAACACTGCAGCGTATTAATCACTGCTATAATTATGCAATAAATTACTATAAAGCAAATGGGAGCTTTAAACGCTAGTGCATTTTATCATAAAACATATATACATAGATTGTGTGCCAAAGTCTTGAGTCTTGAACCTCATTTCTTCACTTATACAGGGTCACGGGGGCCTGGAGCATATGACAGGAGACTTAGGGCACGAGACGGGATACACCCTGGACGGGGTGCCAACCCATTGCAGGGCACATACACATCCAGACACACTCACATGCTCATTTACACACGGGAACGCCAATTAATCGAAACTGCATGCCTGCAAGACTGTAGGAGAAAACCGGAGGACCCAGAGGAAATCCACAAAAACACGGGGAGAACATGAAAACTCCATGCACACAGACACGAGGCGGGAACCGAACTCAAACCCTGGAGGGGAGAGCTACAGGCTTTTTCTTTTCTTTTTTTCAGCCTCAGAAATCGCAGGTTAACAGCAGCTTAGATCAGAGAGCAGGTCAATGGCACACAGAGTTCTAGCAGCAGACACGTCTCTAGAACAACTGTTAAGAGGAGACTGTGTGAATCAGGCCTTCATGGTAGAATATCTGCTAGGAAACCACTGCTAAGGGCAGGCAACAAGCAGAAGAGACGCGTTTGGGCTAAAGAACACAATAAAGAACACAATAAAGAAAACTCTTTGAATGAGAAGGTGTGTCCAAAAAGGAATTGCACATTGAAATATGTTGTATTGAACACACACGCACAAACAATAATTGAAAAAGAAGTTGGCTGAAGTGAGCAATATTCACTTTTTTTGTGCTTGAGGAAACAGTATTGAATTTTCCCTTATACATGCATAGAACCATACACTAATAATTTAGTGAAAGCCAACTTATGACTTAGGGCGGGCAATTCACTACCCTAGGAGCACTGGACAAGTAGGTTATTTTCAGTGTGTATGAGTGTTTTGTTTACGGTTGTCAGTTGAAGATCACTCATCCAAGCCCTGGGGGGAAAAAAACCCTCCTATCTATTGACTGTTTCCATTTGATGCATATGTTGAAACATAATGTGTTTCTCAGTCATGTGCACACCTTGATGGTCTAACTATAGCATCCGATGCTCTATCTTAACTCCTGCTGCTTTACCCACTGCGTTGGTGTAAAATGTATAACAGTAGAATGTTTTTCACTAAGCAATACTAAGCTGAAATTAATATTTTTTTCTTAGAATTAGGAAACATGCAGACACACTTATGAAACGAGGCAAAAATAAACTGCTAAATAAAATTCTTGCTAGACCTTACAGTGAACTATATCCAGAGAAAATAAATAATTGCTTGCCAGAATGGAATAATATTTTTAATATGCAGGATGACACTGAGGCCAATGACTTACCCATTTAAAAAAAAAATTCATTTATTATTAGTATTATTATTATATTATTTTAATTTAACTAATTTATTTATTTTTTGAGGTTACAAAGTTTCAATGCAAAGTTTTATTAGAACCCCCCCCCCCCCCTCAATGAACGGGCTCTTCCAATATAAAGACTGTTGCTTCATCAAGGTTGTACCCATACACCCAATTTTCACAATATACAAAATTAAAGCAATATGCCCCAAAAGGAGAAAACACACACTAAAACAAATGAAAAAAAGAAATGGGCAGAAGCTTGAGTCAATGTTTGTGACAGCTGTAAGAAATCAGCTAAATGAAATGGGATTTACATAGAGAAACGCCAAACAAACACCTAGCACAAACACCTTATGAGAAGAAAACTACATTGGCCTAAAGTGATCATGGAGTGAGGATGATTGGATGTAAAAGATATTCAGTGAGGATTCACAAATCAGCACTAGTCAAGAAGATGATCCTGGAACTGTTGTCTGGTGCTGTTCTGGAGGAATATGTAAAGATGAGTGTCTGAAGAAATTCATAAAATTTCCAGATAAATTTATGATATGGGGTTGCAGGTCAGGTAAGGGATCAGGGGAGATGCAAATCATTATCTCTACATTCAGTACACAGATGTACTCCATCACTAAGTAGATTTGCAGATTAAGTCATTTTTCAGAATGAGAATGTACCTTGCCAGAAAGCAGAGTGTTAAAGCAGATCAACTCAATGACATGGCCAGCAAACAGTCCAGATCTCAAATTGATAAATTGATAATAAATTAAAAAAAGGTTAAGAATGTTCAGCCATTAAACCCAAAATGTGTGTCTTAATCTGATTTTTAAAAAAATTATTATTATTATTTTGCTATAAAGCAAAAATTCTGGGTGAGCATTTTCTAAAGGTGGTGATTCCATAATTTTTATTAGGCCTCATGGAAAATTATATATACAGAGCCAGCCAAAAAAGTGTATACACCCTTCAGGAAAAGAAAAATAGTATGTTATATTAATAAAATATTAATAATATTATTATAACATGTATCAATACATTTTTTAATAAAATTATTTATACAAGTTTTTCTTTTCCTGAAGTGTGTGTATATATATATATATATATATATATATATATATATATATATATATATATATATATATTTTTTTTTTTTTTGGCTGACTAGCGAATGATGTGACCAACTGTTTAATGTTGTTAATTGCACAGTAACCCAGGATGAAGAATGTGCTGTTCTTGTAACTCATGATGCTATATAGTTTTTTTTTTTCTTTCGGAAAGGACTTCCAATTAATAAGTGTTTTCTTTTTAATTACCATTTCTTAATAATGATATTTCGATCAAGCACAAATTGCATTTTCTGTTCCACCAAATACTTCATTTCAATGCACTACTAGTAATGAAAATATAATTTGCCAACCCCTATTGCATTAAGTGGAGCAAGAGCGTTCATTTCGCATAACAGATTTTGAATATGAATCTATTCACAATAGCATTATAAAGCTGTATAATGTTCAAATCAAGCCTCTCAGGAATAAGAAGCATACAGCTTAATAATGAAAAGACAAGCTGAACAGTGCCCACTCTGAGCACTTTAGAAAAAGGAAGTAAACTCTAAATGGAGTTCAGGGGAAAGGGCAGGTTTGACGTGCAGCTTGGCCAGCGGCGACACACCCAACTGCTTCACTGCTCATAACGTGAAGTGTCAGGAGAGATGAGCGGAGCACTGAGAAGACATGGATTAGGGCTTTAATGAGGGGTGCTGTGTCATGTAAAACATAGAGTAATTGAGAGCGAGAGAAAGGAAAATTCTAATTAAGGTTATAAATCACTCATGTCTGGATCCATTATCATAGCCATAGCTCTCTCGTGCAGGTTCCTGATCCTCCTTCCAAAAAAAGCTCGGCGACCACAGAGGAGACAGAACTCTGGACTGATGATCTAAAACTCTGAGATTTACAGGTATTAGTCTTGTGCAGATATGCATAAGACAGAGATTACTGGCATGTAACAGGGAGTTTATTTTACTTTTCATTGAATTTACTACAGACTGCTGAGTCAATAGACTTTTAATGGGCATCCATCTGTTAGGCATTATGCCAAATGGCTGTCACAGACCTAGAAAATAAACCGGGCAAAGCTAAAAGCATTATGGCAACAGATATTCCCACTACGGCAATTCAAATGATTATTTTTAAAAGCGGAGACACATTGTTGTCTTTTTTCTTTCTTTTTATCTTCTGAAAAATATCTTGAAGATATGATAAGAAACCAGGTTCAATATCCCATGAAGACAAAAATCCAACCATCGTTCAGGCCAAATTTCTGGCCGGCATATTAGCGCTGTTCAACAATCCCCTCGGCTCCTTTCCCCACTCACGCCGCCACTGTTTTCTGCTCCTCATCCCTCTGGAGATGCACTGAACAGGAGAGCTGAGGCAGGGTGCAGAGTGCGAGTGTGAGTGTGAGTGTACCAACCGGGGACTCGCAGGCTGTCAGGACATTCAAACTGACCTTTTTCAAGGTCATTAAAATGGAAAACACGAAACAGAGAGCTTTTCGCTGCGACTTGGCCTTTTGTTTCTGCACAAAAGGCTGTTGTGTCTGCAGATGGCAAATGTAAGATCATATTATGGACTGTACGCTGAGTGCATGCTTCTTTGAAACCTCAGATTTAAGCTGTTCAAAATATTGAGGAGGAAAAATATAATAAGACGTATTCAATGAAGTCGTTATATTCCCAAGACACACATGGACACCACTTTAAAAATCGTACACAGTTGACTACATTATATGTAACAGTTTTTTTTTTCTTTTTCTTTTTTCACCGCGCATTCTGGTAATAATTCATTTATAATCCATAATGTCCAGAAATTGCATCTGGACTGGACTGATCCAGTCTTTTGTGTCAGGTTGAAATAAAAAAAAAAGAAACGCTTTGCACCTCTTAGAATCAATAAAAGAAACCTTTTTACTTTCAATGTATCAATAAAAGTAAATCTGAGACATAGATTTCATCTTGAAAATTCTACCTTCTCATTTAACAGAAGCAAGGAGCTCGGAAGGGACATGCTAGGCTCAGCCGCACATCAGTTAGGATCAATAACGGGTCACCAGGAACAGCGTGTACTGTATCATGTAAATGCACTGGGGGCCCTTCACCTTGTAGACCGATCGATTTACTACCGTTTCCAGGCCTTCAGAAACCTCAATTGATTTCCCACTTTGTAACAATTACTGGGTATTAGCTTGCGTGCACCGGCGCTGTAAGGCGTAGTAGAGGGACTGACGATTTTTAGGTCTGAGACGTCGTTTCAGCCCGTGGGTGGTGTGGAGGCAGTTTGGGAAATGGATGGAAGAGCGGGTTCATTTTTTACACTCGGCAGCACGGCTCTGCCATTGCTCAGGATTATGGCAGGCTGACAGCCCCCGCCTTTGCGAGGAGATTGATGCTATACAGGCCTCTGCAGACTGAGACAGTATATAGCCTCAACCCCTTTCTTTCTGACTGAAGACTGTATTCTGTTCCAGCTCTCTAATTAATTCCTATTCCACCACTTTTTCACTTCAGAACAATTATCGATCCGGATTAATTCAGCTACTAAATAAAAGAAAGGAAATGTCTGAAAACATTAAGCAGATCTCCAAGAGGCATTATATTCATGCTGCTTTACTCTTCATTCATGACAAGATGCCATATGAAAGCACTACTCAGACAGAAGTGCTGCAATTCTATAAACTTCCACTTGAAGAGGTGGAAGGCAAAACATAGGGATTATCTCTAAGTATCTCGCAAGGGGGAAAAAATGTATTCCTTATTTGCCTCATGATGTAATGATTTCCTCCTTTTACACATTTTCCCAAGGACAACACAGCCATGACTAGCTTAGTCTGATCACTGATGACCTCCTGACAGGCTGATCAGCACATGGAGTGTAGTCTATCAAGCGGTGTGAAAGAAAGAGATAAAGCCCATGATCCTTTCGAAGACTGTATTCCATTCACCGGGCTGTAATCTTCTTCCACTAACCCCTGCAGTCTTACAACCTGATACCGAAATCTGCTTCTGTTTACTGGTTATACAGTCTGGGTCCAAAATCGGGTCCAAATTGTGGACCTAAAACTGAAGATTCAAGGTTATCGATTGAATATATTTTCTTTATCAATAATCAGTAAAGCTGATTGTAGTGTAATGTGTTTTAACAACATAGCCAAGCAATAGTCAAAACATTTACAGATGTTATGTCTGAAAATTCCACATTGTTCCCAGTGCATTTTTTTAAAATAAGAAGACAAACCTGACATGCTTGGTTAAGGTTCTGAGAACACCGTTGCTAGGCAACAGGCAGAAATGAGCATAAACTAGCTATTAACAGACTGTTAAGTTTTAGCTGCCTAGCACATAGCAATTAGATCCGTCTAATAGATGGCACCATGGTGGTGAGTAACACAGGAACTGACTACGCATATGGAAGTTCCTTAAAAAATAATGCAGGAAATATGACCCCATTTGGACGGTGTCAGGTTTCTTTGGCCTTGAGACGGAACATGCCTGAGGACAGCAATGACTGTTATACGGCGACAACTGAGAAAAATAGAGAGAGAGAAATAAAGAAAAAAATCATGCGAAACATTTAATAAAATAAATAAATCACAGTTCAGAATGCCTGCTGCTGTTTATTTTACTTTTATTTACTTTGTGTTTAATAGGTACTCAGCATGGCCTTTTTGTTTCCTGTGAAAACAAGCCTGCACGTTAAATCCAATTGAAAATTAATTTCTCCTAAATATTGTTACATAAACATCGTCGAGGCATTCGGTAAAACGTCCCCCCCCATAACGTCCAACTCTAAATAACAACACTCACTCACTCATCCTTTATACTGCGTGTGCACAAGGTGCACAAGGTGGGGTACATTCTGGACAGGAACAGCAATTAGCCTAATCTGCATGTCTTTGGATGGTGGGAGGAAACCGGAGCACCTGGAGGAAGCCCAACAAGCACGGGGAGAACATGCGCACAGACCCGAGGCGGGAATCGAACCCAGCCCCTAGAGTGCTAACCACTACGCCACCTAAATAACAACACATCTTGATGTATTCAAGTCAGCCTAATGCTATTGCCCAAAAATACATAACAGAAATAGGTCATCCACACATGGTCTAATGAGCTGCTTATTCAAAGTGCAGTTTGCAGCTCCCTACACAATCCAGACACACACACACACACCTGAAATGCCCCTGTACAGTAAACTTGCTATATGTGATTGAACCACGCTTTGCGGGGCTCGGAGAGTTCTTGATTAATCATCGTGGTCGTCTAGTGTCAGCAGTGACTGCGCTGTGCTTCACTGTCTATTTTAAAACAGCTGCCTTCACCGTGGTGACTAATTTCCATTCAAAGCAGACAGGAAACTGATCACCAAAACAATTACCCTGATTGCGTGAACTGTAATGTCTCTTAGGATTTGTATTTACATCGTGATTATAAATGTAGATATATGGTTGGATATGATGACACTGTGTTTCATGATCAGAAGTACTGTAGTCTACAAGACAGAGGTGGGAAGGAGTACAATGTGGGTGAGAGACTGAAAGACAGGCAGTGGAAAAAGAGGATGTAAACTGATATATTCATGTTGAGGCCAGCTCCTAAGAGACCAAGACGAGGGAGAAACACAGATCCGCTCGCCCCAGGAGGAAGGCCTCTGAACTGAGGCTGCTTTTCAGATCTCACCGTCTTCAGAATTGTTTTTTTTCACAATCACTGTAAAACAAACATAGACTGGCCACAGCAAATTCGCGTTTTATGTAACATCATATGATTGCAGGGAGAGCCAGTCACTTTGTCTCATTTGTAGACTGTCAGGACAAGCTAGGATGAAAAAAACAAACATGATGTTCTTTACTGTACAGAGAGAGAGCGAGAGAAAGAGAGAGAATAATCATAACCCTGTAGCAACCATTTAACTGACAAATAAAGCATTCAATGAAAGTAAAATTGCATGTTGACATTATAGTGCATTTAGTCCATTTCAATCTGATACTAATTACATTAATAATGAAACTGTGCTATTAAAAAAAGGTAGCCTGGCTAATTATTATTATTATTATTATTATTATTATTATTATTATTATAAATATTAGAATCTGAGTCAAATGTTCCAGAGACTCAAAATCTTCATCACATTTCGTTAGGTTAGCAGATTATCATATATGTAAAATGTGATTTGTGTTACCCAATAAAAAATGTGCACTATGTGTGTTGCTTAAGCTCAATTTTATGCATTTATTCACATGTTAGCATGTTGATGCAGTCGACAGGAAACTGAGTCAGCAACAGAATAAACTGCCTCCACAAACAACCGGAATTGAAAACTCTACACTTCTGAAAGAACCATCAATCAGTCGTCAATTTCTCGTCAACTTTTTACAGTTGAGGAACAAAACAAACTTTTTTTTTCTTTTCTTTTTGCTTTATTGGAAAGAAGAACAGCCTGAAAGCCTAGTGATTGTGTTAATACCCATTGTATTAATTTCAAATTTTGAAAAAGACTTTTGACTGAAGAAATAAAAGATGAACTCACATTGATTTTTGAATAACTTTTTATCTTAATCCCACCATTTACCGTGCCTAGTGATTACGCATCAGTGATATAATATGCCTCACAAATTCCACTCGAAAAATCATTCAGTTTAGCTCATGTTAAGTAGCTTTCATTAGACATAAGGAGGAATAACAGTTATGGTAAACAACCGAATAGTAAAGATTTAATGAAGTAGAAACTGGTAAATAGCACAGAAAAAAACACAGAACAGAGACAGAGACAGAAGAATGTAAGGAAATGTCTTTCAACCCAAACTTTATGCATGATGTTTAATGGTCCAGTGAGTTACGCCCAGCAGCCCAGCAGCAGATGGTGAAGCATTCCGTCTGATTCTTGTTATGGTGCCATGCTATTGTGGGTCTTCCTTTCTCTTTTTTCCACTCTCTTTCTGTTTCTTACTATACCACCTGCCCTGCATATCAAATGCCACCCTGGCACCTGGGCAACCCATCTACTAACATCATCAAAGTAAGTAAAGGAGGGGATGTAATCCATCCCAGTCTATAGAGTGCCTCAGTAAAGACAGCTAGTCATCTGGTGCCATATGCTTCAACCCCATCCACACCACAGGTCATTAATGCTACTTCTTTAATTATTTAAGTTTAATTAACCTGTCTCTGCGGCTTTGCCGGCTGTAGCCTGAGAGGAGGCTGACAGAGAGCACTTAGCACTGCCAGAAGCCCATCCTTGTTAGAAATGCAAAGCATTGGATGGAACAGTGAGAAGAGATACTCTAATCGTTCTCAAACAATACAACAGACTATGTGGATGTCCGACAAAACTGTTGGAAAGCATCTCTGAGCCCGACAGATTGTCCTGGACTTGAGCCACTTTGCACTCAATGCAAGACAAAACAATCCAAACAAACTAACTAATAAAAATACAGGAAGTAGAAAGTTACACACTAAACAAAAGCTTAAACCCACCGGCCACTTCATTATGTACACCAGTTCAACAACTGCTTGTTAACGTAAATCTCTAATCGGCTAATCACATGGCAGCAGCTTGACGCATTTAGCATGTAGACGTGGTCAAGGCGAGCTGCTGAAATTAATTCAAATCGAGTATCAGAATAAAGAAGAAAATGTGATTTAAGTGACTTTCAACATGGCATGGCTGTTGATGCCAGACGGTTGGTCTGAGTATTTCCGAAACTGCGGATCTACAGTGATTTTCACACGCGATCATCTCAAGGGTTTAGACAGAATGGTGTAAAAAAAAAGAAACTGTCCAGTGAGTGGCAGTTCTCTGGGCCAAAATGCCTTGTTGATGGCAGAGGTTGAAGGAGAATGGCAAGACTGGGTCGAGCTAATAGAAAGGCAACAAGAACTCAAACTACATCTGGTCACAGCCGAGGTATGCCAACATGCACAACATGTCAAACCTTAAAGCGGATGAGCTATAGTAGCAGAGGACAATACTGGGCACAGGTCCTGTCAGATAAGAACAGAAAACTGAGGCTATAATTTGCATGAGCTCACCAGAATTGGACAACAGAAGACTGGAAAAAAGTCCAGTCTTCTGATGTGTCTCGATTTCTACTGCAACATTCGGATAGGGGGGTCAAAATTTGGTATAAACAACATGAAAGCATGGATCCATCCTGCCTTGTATCGATGGTTCAGGCTGCTGCTGGTGCTGTAATGGTGAGGGAGATATTTTATTGGCACTCTTGGGCCTCCTTGGTACCCACTGAGCTTTGTTCAAATGCCATGGCCTACTTGAGTCTTGTTGTTGACCATGTCATCCCTAAAATCATGACTGGTTTCTTGAACATGACAATGAGTTCACTGTACCCAAATGGCCTCCGCAGTCACCGAATCACAATCCAATACACCACCTTTGGGATTTGGTGGAATAAGAGATTGGCATTACGGATGTGCAGCCGACAAATCCGCAGCACCCGTGTGAGGCTACAGTATCATGTCAGTGTGGACCAAAATGTTTAAGAAATGTTTCAAGCACCTTGTTGAATCAATGAGATAAAGAATGAAGGCACTTCTGAAGGCAAAAGTGAGTCCAGCCCAGTTCTGGCCAAATTTACCTAATAACATGGCCAGTAAGTGCATAAATATGGACTTTAAGATGCAAGTGTGTAATACCATTTCAATAATCGTAAACATTTTTCAGTACAAATGTATGCAAATGTAGTTTCTTATGGCTGCGTAACATTTACTGTACGTTAGCCCTTCATGACAACTGATACAAACCTACACTACCAGTCAAACGTTTGGTCTTTCCTGGTTTTTATTTTGTTCTACATTGTAAAACAATGCTGAAGTCCTGGAACAATAATCTCATTTGAACAGTTGATA
>JAAGKR010000075.1:13067-25234 GCA_011419295.1 Clarias macrocephalus
GTAGGCCTAGACCGCTAGTAGGGTTAGCCTCCAGTAGGCTGGCCTCTAGTGGGGTTGACTGCTAGCGGTTCTGGTCACTAGTAGGTTAGCTGCTAGTTTGGAATAGCCTCATGGGTGCCCTGTTTCTTGTCTCCTGTTTCCTTTTAGGTCAGTACTAACCCCATTAGATACTAACCCGGTTAGGTCAGCATCCTGTGTCTCCATATTCCGTGTAGCTACTAACCCAACTAACCAGTCCTGTCTCTAGTCTCTGTGCCCCTGGTCCTGTCTCTAGTCTCTGTGCCCCTGGTCCTGTCTCTAGTCTCTGTGCCCCTGGTCCTGTCTCTAGTCTCTGTGCCCCTGGTCCTGTCTCTAGTCTCTGTGCCCCTGGTCCTGTCTCTAGTCTCTGTGCCCCTGGTCCTGTCTCTAGTCTCTGTGCCCCTGGTCCTGTCTCTAGTCTCTGTGCCCCTGGTCCTGTCTCTAGTCTCTGTGCCTCCGGTCCGGTCTCTCCAGTCTCGGTCCCTAGTTCCAGCCATGTCCTGTCCGGCCCTGTTCCTAGTTCCCCTATGTGTCCTTAGTTAGCTCCAGTTCCATGTTTCCTCATCCTCAGTCCCCTGTTAATCCCTGATCCTTGTGTCAGTCCCCTGTGTTAGCGCGCCGTCCCCTGTGTTAGCGCGCCGTCCCCTATGTCTTTCCTGAGCCCTAGTTTTAGTTTACGTTTGTTATTTTGGTTCCTTTGTTTGGTTATGTCTGTTTTGAGTTTTATTAATAAAAAGACTTTCTGTGACACCCCTCTGCATCCATGCCAATAATATATGCCCAAGGCAACACCATCAGCCACTCTAGCCAAACCACCAGCTAGAGACGCACATGACAGAATGCTCGACCAAACCAAGGCATAGCGGAGGGGGGCCCCCCGGGAGAAATTTTGGGGGGGGGGGCTGGGACCGTAACGCTGGGGCAAGCAGGCGCAGGGTAGTCGGCTTGCCCTACAGCGGAACTATGAAAGGTCCCACAAGCGTCGCTTCCAGAGCCTCACGGGGAGGCTCCAACCCTTCGCTTCCAGAGTCTCACGGGGAGGCTCCAACCCTTCGCAAGCGTCGCTTCCAGAGCCTCACGGGGAGGCTCCAACCGCCCTTCCAGAGCCTCACGGGGAGGCTCCAACCCTTCGCTTCCAGAGCCTCACGGGGAGGCTCCAACCTTCGCTTCCAGAGCCTCACGGGGAGGCTCCAACCCTTCGCTTCCAGAGCCTCACGGGGAGGCTCCAACCCTTCGCTTCCAGAGCCTCACGGGGAGGCTCCAACCCTTCGCTTCCCGAGCCTCACGGGGAGGCTCCAACCCTTCGCTTCCCGAGCCTCACGGGGAGGCTCCCACCCTTCGCGTCCCAGAGCATCAATGGGGGATCCCCCCCCTTCCCGTCCCAGAGCATCAATGTAGGTCCCACATCCACCACCCGGCTTCGGCGTCGAGTTTACCACCCCGAGAACGGGCCATTGCCGCCTCCGCTGCCAACGTCAAGGGTAGACCCGAGACTGCCTCCGGCGCCTGGCTTTGGCGGCATTCCTGTTTCGCCCGCCTTCCCATCCTGCTCGGGGAACCAGCTCGTCGGCGTCGTAAGTTGGGTGAAATGACTCAAGACAATGGGGGAGAGTAACTGGGACCTCCAGTAGTGCTCCGGAGGAGCGTTTTTAAGCGGGGGGTACTGTTAGGAACCTCCACTAGAGGTCACTGTTCATGTCTGTCTGTAGTTTTTGTTGGTCGACTCAGTTTCCCAGGAGGCACCTCAGTCAGGTGATGAGTGCTCACCTGAACTGAGGTGGCTCATTAAAGTGTCTATAAATAGCAGTTTGTTCTGGGAAACTGGGTCGAGCATTTTGTTGTTGAATGTTGATTGTTTGTTGGTTTATGTTTGTATATCCTATACCGTCATGTGGGCATTCCTTTTTGTTTCTTTAAATTTATATTTGGTTTGTTTTGTAACCTTTGTTTTCAGAAGGCTCTAGTTTTGTTTTCTGTATGTTCCTTGTTCTGATGGATTCATGGAGCTGCCTTGTTCAGTGTTTAGTTAGGCTGTGTCTCCTCCTGTGTAAGTACTGTTCTGTGTATCCCCAGTGTCTGCCTTCTTGCCTGGTTCTTTGTTTGTTGCTTTTCTTTTCTGTTTAGGTGTTTGTAACCCCATGAGTGCTTAGCGGTTAGCAGGGTTGACCGCTAGTAGGCCTAGACCGCTAGTAGGGTTAGCCTCCAGTAGGCTAGCCTCTAGTGGGCTTGACTGCTAGTGGTTCTGGTCGCTAATAGGTTAGCTGCTAGTTTGGAATAGCCTCATGGGTGCCCTGCTTCTTGTCTCCTGTTTTCTCTTTAGGTCTGTACTAACTCCATTTAGATACTAACCCGGTTAGGTCAGCATCCTGTGTCTCCATATTCCATGTAGCTACTAACCCCACTAACCAGTCTCTGTCTCTAGTTCCAGCCACGTCCTGTCCAGCCTTGTCTCTAGTTCCCCTATGTGTCCTTAGTTAGCTCCAGCTCCATGTCTCCTCATCCTCAGTCCCCTGTGTTTAGTCCTCTGTTCCTTGTCAGTTCTCAGTCCTCTGTGGTAGCGCGCCGTTCCCTATGTCTTTCCTGAGCCCTAGTTTTAGTTCACGTTTCTTGTTTTGGTTCCTTTGTTGGTTTGTGTCTGTTTTGAGTTTTGTTAATAAAGACAATTTCGGTTTGCACACCCCTCTGCGTTCATGCCTACAATATATGCCCTCAGCAACACCATCAGCCGGTCTAGCCAAACCCACCAGCTAGACTCCACATGACAATACCACTTGCATTTAGGGCTCTGAACGAGTTCATTCTTGTGAAGTTTTCTTTATTAACTTGGAATTGTTCCCTGATGTATTTGTGCTTGGATTTGTCACCGATTGATTTACCCTTGTACTTGATTTCATGAAATATGGTTTTGGTTTCAACCATATGATGTTATGCATGTCCCCAATATATACACATACACACAGTATGCCCAAATGTTCAGCATGAGTCTGCAGAATTTTTGGTAATTCTAAAGAGGACTTCATACAGTTTTTGGATTATTAATGGTTTTCACTTTTATTTTATATTAACTTTGAAATTGGAAACTGCTCTTAAGAGAACTTCCTGTTTTACCTTTTTAACTAATCATAACGTGTGTGCTTTCTCTCTCCTCTTTGTTGAGTAATCCCCTACTTACAGTATAATACTAGTACATTCAAACTGCAGCTTGATTTAGACCTCATTATTACCATCTTCATCATCTGCAGCAGCATTAGCATCATCCTCAATAGTCATCATCTCTTTCTCTCTTTCCTTCTCCATCTTCTGTCTTATTCTCTTAGTGTATTCCACACACATTTTCATCCCTGCATTCATTCGCACTCTCTCCTCTGCACTTCAGACTGCGTTATTAATTTTTCAATTGATCCTCCCCATTATGTGTCTTATATAACTATCATTTTTCATTATGTTCTTTTATCATTCTTCTTTTGTTCTTTACTAGTTCTTAGCTTAATTGTTTTTCCTCATATATTCACAATGTTTTTCTCCAAAATGTCTCTCTAGCTCCTTCCCTATCATTCTCATATTCTTGTATACATGATATAAAAAAGATGAGAATAGATGTTTTTGTACTAGACGGATGTATTACAGTGTGTGTGCGCGCGTGCATGTTTGCATTTAAGGTGTATGTATGTATTGCAGAATAATACTTTTCTACATCAGTCTTTTCCTGCATAAAGAAGTTTTAATATTTTGTTTGCTCACTCTGAACCCCCACACAGACACGCATGCGCTCACACACTCTGCAGTGAAAACATTGGAAGGATGATAGAGTGACGTGACATAGATAAAGACGTGGGGTATCTGTCTGTCTCTTCTTTTTATGAAAAGTTATTTCTTGTTTTTGTTATCAAAGAAATTACTTCAACAGAGGAAAAAGTTTGCTAGAGAGAAAAGCTTAGATAACAGGCCAAATTGGCAGAAACAAGAGTGGAGACGAGCGGGAGGAAGAAGAGTCAGCAGAATGAAAGAAATTATGGATGTGTCATTCGGAGGAGAAATATTAATGCTATAAAGGGAAGCATGGAGCAAGTGAAGTATGGATGAGAAATAGTTCTTTGCTTAAACACGAACTAATACAATGAACCCAGGTTGATCATGAATATGAGTGGGTGTTTTGGGTGTGTGTGTGTGTCTCTAGGTGTATGTGCATAAGGTCAGACACAGCGTGTGATATAGTTTGAGAAGCATAGGATGTGATTTCAAGAGAACTGGCCTTTGCACTATCATCAGTTTAGCATCAGGAGAAACAATTGTGTGTGTGTGTGTGTGTGTGTGTGTCTTAGTAGAGTCAGTGTAATATGGCTCAAGGGTGTAGAGCTCTTTGTGGGACCCAACCTAATTGTCTCCCCTTCTGTAGCCTGTGCTTGCAGCACTGTAATCTAATGAAAGGTGGAAAATCTCTCTTCTAAATATCCTGTGACCTCTCTCCCGCTCTCCCTCTCGCTCTCTCTGGATGTGTGGTGCAGACGCTATCTCTCTCCTGCAGGTCGATTCTCCTTCACTCAGTTCAGTCAAAAGCACAAAGACAAGGCAGCTGCAAATACATCTACTAAGCTTTACATTTTGTGCCTTGCGCTTATCTCAACCCTCTGCTGCTATTTGAATTTTATGTAGTACAGAGTCCATGGGCCAAAAAAAAAATGTATGTGGTTGCATAACAGGTCTAAAATTAACTTTCAATTTACTAAGAATGTAACTCATTGATCCAAAATGGGGCCAATAAACATGCTGCATGAAGCGCAATATGCATTTTTTTTTTAATGGTTGAAATGGTGAGCTGCAAAGCCATAAAATAACTTGGGATTAAAGAGGAGTTAGCTAATTATTTAGTTGGCAAGTTATTTGAGTCAGGGTGTGAGGGAGGGAGGGAGCACTCGAGCAAGTCCTCTTCTAGTCCTGGTTCTAGGAGGAATCATTTTCATGAATTGGTGATGGGAGGGAAATTGTGTGTGGTGGGCTGATTGTAGGAGTAAGCAAGTGAATAAGTGATGGGCGGATAATCTGAAAAAGGGCCGCAACTGGTGGATTTATGCTATTTGAGAGCAAAGGTCACATGAGCGTAAGAAGGTTGGATTGCTTCGTGTGGTTCCTATCATGCATAGTGGCCACTGTACAAGTCACTGGAGGTGGTGATATGATCTGGGGTTGCTTCAGTTGGTCAGGTCTAGACTCAGCAATGTTATGTGGCAATAAAATAAAATAATATCAGATGACCTGAATGTACTAAGTGACCAGGTTTTCTCACCAGTGGAGTTTTTTTCTTCCCTGATGGCACAGGCATATTCAAGGACTCAAATTGTGAAAAATAATCATTTGACAGTTGACAGCATACTGTACATCATCTAGCCCAAGTATTTCACATATAATTTTGATGTATCAACAGTATCCATGTCATAATCCCTCCTTTCCACTTGCAATCGTTGTAGTATGCAGTGTCTTATCATAGTAAGGATTTTGTATCAGGGACATCTGAGCCTTTTTTTTAAAACTTAATTAGATTTTTTTAATGATGATGATGATTATTATTATTATTATTATTATTATTATTATTATTATTATTATTTGTTTATTTCATTTATAAAATTTTTTTATCTTGTTTGCTCTGGAGTATTTTAAAACTAGCCAAATCTGGCAAACCCTTAAGTGGTAAATTTTGAATTAATACAGTGAACGCTACAGTATAAAGTTTGCCCTGCGATGAATTGGCACCATGTCCAGAGGTTAGCCCTCCTTGTCTGGGATAGACTCCAGGCCCCCCGTGACCCTGAATACCGGAGTAAGCAGTATAGATGAGTGAGTGAGATGAGAGTGAGTGTTAATGAGCATGTGGGTGTGTGTGTGCTCTGCGATGGGTTGTTTCCCCATCCAGGATGTACCACGCCTAATGCCCTAAGTCTTCTGGTTTAGGCTCCAGGCCCCCAAAACCCTGCATATAGGAAAAAGCAGCATAGACTGAGAGAGAGAGAGAGAGAGAGAGAGAGAGAGAGAGTTATGCATGTGTTATCATTGCAAGGCAAAATATACACTAATAAATACATTCATATTCTGTGCAAACACACAGTTACAATTGCCTTTTTTTAGTTTGCCTTCTCAGGATACAACTCTGATTTATTGATTTATTGAGTCTGTGAGATAAGGATGTGTACCACATCAGCTCAGTACATTCTCCCGGAGGAATATTTAAATTCCAGGAATGCGTATGACAAGTAAGAGAAAAGGGGGAAGGGGGGGGGGGGGCATCCAAACCACTGAAGCGTTAATCAGCAATGCAGCTACAGAAGCTATTTTATATCCTGTGACTTTTTCATTTATGTGATTTCTTTACTATTTTAATGCCACCACTTCTGAATGTGATTCATTATAAATCAAAGGGTTTAAATCAAATCCTTGTTATAGTAAAGTAACTTTTAAATGGCTTGCAATATTATTATTATTATTATTATCATCAGTGATTTGATCTGTAATGACTTTTAAAGACTCAGATGAGTGATTTACAAATAAATTACCCATTCAGCTTGCTAAATGTGTGTGTGTGTGTGTGTGTGTGTCTCTCTCTGTGTCTGTTTGAAGTGTGCTGTACCTTCATGTAAGTTGTGTAGTGTTGTCAATTATCATCTTATGGTTGTCTTTCTTACACACATGCATGCACACACATTAGGGTTAATACAGAAATGGATTCATGATGGACTGTTTGTTTATCTAACTTCAAATGAGCTTTTTTATATGTTGCACATTTGAGTAAGCATGTATATGCATGCTCTGAAAAGCACACACACTCACGCTTGATAACTTATAACTGACCACATAAACATGGCAATGTTCTCCTCAGATCCTCAGTGTCCTAAACATGAAGCCATGTTAGATAAAGTCAATGTCATATTTTCATTTCAACATCAAAGTATTAAAAGCTAACAGACTGCTATATGCAAAAATGTGTGTTCATTAGGATAATTAACTTTGGACAGTAGACCGATTATGTCACTGTGTAATATAAAGCTTTCAGTGACAGGTCTTGGTTGCACGCTTGTCTTAAACTTTGCTCTAAAAAAATGAAGAAAAAAAAAGACAGCTTAAGTTTTAAAGCACTGACACTCAAAATGAGAGTAAAATATACACTGATTAGTCAAAATATAATCATGTAAGCCTTAACCTTAAGCCCAGTATTGTGTAAGTTCCCTTTGCGCTCCCAGGGCAGCTCTGCGTGACTCCATGAGACCTTTGGGAATGTGATGTGGTGCCTGGCCACAGGATGTTGATTTCATTTTGATTGGAATTCAACATTTGTAATGTTTATTTTTTAAAGGTTATGTCAATTATTAAGCTCTATCTTTGTAATTATGATGACTGGGATATTTGCTATACTGGCATATATACTGGGAGAGAATTCAGATGATTATTGAACACTTGATCAAAATTAATTACCATAATAACAGATTAAATTAAAAAGTTACATTTTAAAAATAATTTAAAAGTTTCATTGTGTAAAAAAGTTTTTTTTTTTTAGACATTAGAACAGGCACATTTGAATTATAGCCAGAACTACTGTTAGAGATGCTGTTATAGAAAATGAACTATACCTAAACCAAGAACTGACCACTTTTACAGTGCTGTGGTATATTTAAAATTAACCAGTGTAGACTTTTTAAGTTGTAATTTTTTTTAAATATTTTTTTATTTTGTTATAAAGATAGAACATACCAAATGTATATTTGATTCAAGCAGAGATGTTATACTAATTTCTTATTTAATCTCCTTCATGAACTCTTTGTTTAGAAAGTGTCAGCATACTAATGGCATGATTGACCAGATGTGAAGAGAAACACACATGCTCACCGTCTCGCTCTCCCACCCTCTCCTGTGGTTATTCCTGTTTCTATTGTCAGTCTGGTTTCTCTCAAGGTTTCCCCTTTATATTATCTCAGTGAGTTTTTCCCTGCCACTGTCACCTTTACTGACACCTTGCTTATTAGACCTCTAAATCTATAGCCCATTTACTTTCTCCTGCAAGCTTCAGTTGTTATTGCCTCCTCCTGTCTGCATGAGTAAAAAATATCTTGCTTTCTACAACACCTCCCATGTTTTGTAAGAAGCGCCAACTTGTAACTTGTAGATATCTTCTACACCCTTCCAATGCCCTTTCATAGCATGGCTATTGGATGTCTGGCTCTTCATTGGCCCCAGGGGTATTTGTGGTCTGCAGGTTATGTGGGAGAATCAATAATATATGATGGATTTTTAAATGCAGACCTACACTATGGACCTTTGTCGGACATCTCAGGGTCTCAGGGGTCATGGCTGACAGAAATATTGAAGACATTAATGAACGGCATAAGTGCTTATTAATTTAATCAATTAATCCTTGTAATACTCATTACTAACTAACTACTGTAACTAACTATTACCTTAGTGAATTGAGTTTAATGATTAAGTACTATAGTAAACAAAAGAACAAAGGCTGATCCTGATTACTTACATTTTCTGCACTGCTGAATACTCACTGCATTGTGTATGTGCTTTTACTTTCACTATTAGACATATCTATGATTTTTACAGATTTCTTTTACATTACAACTTCAACAAACATTTAAGTGCTCTCTGTACATTTATTTACTTTCATCTTTAGAGAGTTTGTAAAGGTTATTTTAAAAGGTAATATCAATTATTAAAATATTTCTATGGAATTATGATGACTGGTATATTTACTGTACTGGCATATCATCCTCAAAGCAAGGGAGAGCGAATTTAGACACAGAGTGATTATTGAACACTGGATCAAAATCCATCTTTCCAGCAGACATGTCTTTCAGGGTTCTTCACTTTTCCCTGACTTTCACAGTAGGAATTCTTACTTTTCTATCACACCTGTTATGCCAGTCTAATTATGCCAGTGTCCATCTAAAATTTGGAATGAAAGCAAATAAAATATATAGGAGAGAGAGATTGCAGGTCAGTCACATATAAAAGGAGTTTTGCTGTAATTATTAATAATTCTTGGCCATTTTTACACTTGTAGGGACATTTGGCTGGAGCATATATTTTAATTCGTGTGTATTTTGATCCATAAACTTTCATCTTTTTATAAATAATAATAATAATAATAATAATAATAATAATAATAATAATAATAATACAGATTATTTATAATGCTCTTTACATTTGAAGCAAATCTCAAAGTGCTACAAATAATTTCAAACCAAAAGCTCTCTAAAAGAAAAAAATTAAGAATGGATTTAAAAGCATCAACAGTCTCTGGTATCTTCAAATATGGAGCAGAGGTTGCGTGTGGATGTATGCGAGGAAGACCTGCAGCATGACCTTTCACTATGGTGCACTTATGTGGTGGAAAAACTTCCTCTGGCCCTCCAATTAGGACAATTAGGACAAATATATTTGTTATATATAAAGAGTAAAGCATGTGATCAGGAGAGCGATGTCTTTTTTCAGTTTTTTTTTTTTTAATTTGATTTTAAGCAATTGGTAAAGATTTTAACTACTGAAATTATTACCATTATGCATCTTGTCAGTACCATTTGTACAGATGCTTCACATCAACCTTTTTGTTTTGCACAAAACAGCACAATATGGAGTGGAGTCTGTGGCCTTTTACGCCGCTTTCAGCTCTAATTTATATGTTCTATTCTTACTTTAACCCTAATCCAATAAAGATTGTTGGGCAGTTAAAAATAAACAGCTTTCCTTTTCCCTAGAAACCCTATCAGACATTTTGAGATTCAATATACTGTATGGTCTCATCAGGGTTTTTTTTTTTTTTTTTTTTACCTTTTGTTTGAAACCAATTCCTTTATGTTGAAAATGTGTTCTCCCAGCCAATATAGCACTCTGTTGGGTGTATGGTGTGCTCCTTGTGTTCCTGATACAAAGCCACAGCTGAGAAATCCAGTAACTGCTGAGCCAGTATCTGATTTGTACTCAGTGTTCTTGCCATTCACGCTTACCATTCATCAGTCACACTGCAGTCAACTCACGAAGTCCTCTAGCTCTTGACCTCCATGTTCTGAGCTTCGGTTGACCCTCCTCATATCTTTCCATAATGGGTTCACCAGTGTTGTCTGTGGTGTTCTGCCTCTCAAACAGGACCATCTTTTTTACTGAGGTCTTTTGTCTTTTGCACATGTCCCACTGTGTGTTTTGTTCTTATCCTCTGAATGTCTTTATTTTTTTTTGTAGGTAAAGACATTCAGTGTTGACCTGTCCTCAACTTGTACTTTCTTTGTTTCGCTGCCATGTAAGAAAATCTTTCATTTTCTTTCAGCGTCCTCTTTAACATTTATTATTATAGGGTAACATCTGAATCTCCAGTTTATTAGAGTTGGACACCTGCAAACTGATATTATTTGTTATAAATATCTTTACATGCAGAATTTAACCATTTTCATTATAACAATAATGAAGGAGCATTTCTGCAATCTAAAGCACTGAAACCAAAAGGGCAGCATGCATAAAACACATGCAAGTGGTCATGCAAATTGCAATCTGCATTATAAAAAATGTTTTTTACGTAATAGAATATGTTTCTGTTGGGAATATTTGCCTAAATCATTTCTACCCGGGGAGGGGAAATATAATTTACTGCAACCTCCAGAACTGCAAATACAGAAACAAATTAGTACATAAAAACTAAATCTGTTTTGCAGGATCTGACTTTATCAGCTATATCAGTTCACCAAGTCTGAATCTATCTTATTTCATATACAAATTAGTATTGTTTATTTGGCATCTTATAGATCATGGCCTAAAATTATTGCAGTTAATTGACAGTAATTAAAAGTAATAATAGCTTAATATTTAGTTTCTGGGGTAGGGCAAACATTTGCAATAATGGCATTTGCTATATATTATGTCACCATGATCCAGCTGCTCTAATCTTTTCCTGCTCCTCATGCACGAGGGTGGTTTAAAGGACAGTGCCATTTCAGCACCCGCAGTGTTGTGTATGAAAAAGGAAGTTGTATAGACAGGGTAGGGTGAAGAAACAAAACACCACTGGTGCAGAATGATTGGTTTCTCTATTCACCCTCTATGAGGTGCCAGTACCTCATAGAGTGGTACATTGCTTCACCAATGTACCAAGGGTAACTTCCAGGGTGAGCGCTGGCGCTGTTAGCTGCCGCTACTCTCGAGAGCGATACGTTTATGTTTTTCCGTAATTCTACCGTGTGTTGCTGCACCTGGGTAGTAGTCTAACTACAGCAGTGTTGAACCTGACCTGTCTACTGACCGGAGTTACTGTCGGCCTGCGTACTGTGTAATATACCTGCCCCTGGTTCCAAACCAGTTAGTCCCAGCTTCTGTATTAGCGGCCTGGCGGCCGTTTGGTGGATATTGCCGGCTCTTGCAGCTTTTTCGGCTGTTCTGACTCACTGGCGGTACTGCGGCTACCGATGACCATTGGCGGCTGCTCTATCTACTGAGACCACTGGCGATTACCGGCGGCTGCTCCGACGACCACTGAGGGCTACCGGCAACAACCGGCTTTTGTCCACGACTACCCGTCGGCTGTTTGCGCTATTGGTGGATTCCAGGTACAGACTAGCATCTGAGTTCATTTATTACTGTAGCTGCTTTCTGAGTTGAGTGCCACGCCATCTTTCTGTGACCTACTGCCCTGGGCCTCTAATTAACGGGAAATATGAGGCTTGACTTGCACGTCCTGGCTATATTTGCTTGGATCATTCTTTCACTTATCTATAGTCCAGTTCCAACCATTCTTGTTAATGTATACCGTCCTCCTAAGGTTAATAGTGACTTTTTAAATGATTTTTCAATGTTTTTAACTTATATCAGTTCTCTGTCTGGGCGACACGGTGGTGTAGTGGTTAGCACTTGCACCGCCAGGTCCGGGTTCGATCCCCGGCCAGGCTCGATTCCCGTCTCTGTGTGCATGGAGTTTGCATGTTCTCCCCGTGCTTGGTGGGTTTCCTCCGGGTACTCCGGTTTCCTCCCACAGTCCAAAGACATGTAGGTTAGGCTAATTGGCGTTCCCAAATTGCCCGTAGTGTGTGAATGAGTGAGTGAATGTGTGTGTCTGTGCCCTGCGATGGATTGGCACCCTGTCGAGGGTGTACCCTGCCATGTGCCCGAAGTCTCCT
>JAAGKR010000075.1:25254-57945 GCA_011419295.1 Clarias macrocephalus
TACCGTGTGTTGCTGCACCTGGGTAGTAGTCTAACTACAGCAGTGTTGAACCTGACCTGTCTACTGACCGGAGTTACTGTCGGCCTGCGTACTGTGTACTATACCTGCCCCTGGTTCCAAACCGGTTAGTCCCAGCTTCTGTATTAGCGGCTTGGCGGCCATTTGGTGGATATTGCCGGCTCTTGCAGCTTTTTCGGCTGTTCTGACTCACTGGCGGTACTGCGGCTACCGATGACCATTGGCGGCTGCTCTATCTATTGAGACCACTGGCGATTACCGGCGGCTGCTCCGACGACCACTGAGGGCTATCGGCAACAACCGGCTTTTGTCCGCGACTACCCGTCGGCTGTTTGCGCTATTGGTGGATTCCAGGTACAGACTAGCATCTGAGTTCATTTATTACTGTAGCTGCTTTCTGAGTTGAGTGCCACGCCATCTTTCTGTGACCTACTGCCCTGGGCCTCTAATTAACGGGAAATATGAGGCTTGACTTGCACGTCCTGGCTATATTTGCTTGGATCATTCTATCACTTATCTATAATCCAGTAGCTTCAATACTACGCTATACGGCATCAGAACTTCTTCAACTTCGGTCGTGTAACTCTCAGCCACCATCAGCACTGCTTTCACATAAGGATATTATTTACATACCTCGCCGTAAATATGTTCACCGGGGCTCTCGTCGGAATTACCACTTCGATGACATGAGGGCAATACGCTCACTCTGGACTTCAAAACCTCGTCCACCTAGAAAAACTACACGATCTGTTGACCATAAAGTGTTGGCGCACCCCATCAGGTCTGCTGATCTCTAGTGCTACTCTCTTCATTAGTCTATGGAACTTGCGATCACTCACAACTAAAGGTCCCGTGCTTTACGATTTACTATGTGAACATAAGTTTGACTTCCTGTGTTTAACTGAGACTTGGCAGCACAAGGATGACTTTACAGAGCTTAATCAGTCTACCCCAACAGGATACACTTATGCTTGCAAACCACGCACAACTGGTCGCGGTGGAGGTTTAGCAGTGATATATCGTGAGAAATGGAAAGTGTCGCATGTTTCTGTACCTGAGTTTACCTCTTTCGAATCTATGGTTTTACAAATTAATGGTCCAGTTCCAACCATTCTTGTTAATGTATACCGTCCTCCTAAGGTTAATAGTGACTTTTTAAAGGATTTTTCAATGTTTTTAACTTATATCAGTTCTCTGTCTGGGCGACATGGTGATGTAGTGGTTAGCACTGTCGCCTTGCACCGCCAGGGTCCGGGTTCGATCCCCGGCCAGGCTCGTGTGCATGGAGTTTGCATGTTCTCCCCGTGCTTGGTGGGTTTCCTCCGGGTACTCCGGTTTCCTCCCACAGTCCAAAGACATGTAGGTTAGGCTAATTGGCGTTCCCAAATTGCTCGTAGTGTGTGAATGAGTGAGTGAATGTGTGTGTCTGTGCCCTGCGATGGATTGGCACCCTGTCGAGGGTGTACCCTGCCATGTGCCCGAAGTCTCCTGGGATAGGCTCCAGGCCCCCGTGACCCTGAATACAGGATTAAGCGGTATAGATGATGAGTGAGTGAGTGAGTTCTCTGTCTCCAAAAGTGATCTTGGTTGGTGATTTTAACATACATGTTGATAATGAATCTAGTGCATGCACTAAGGATTTTTTGTCTTGTCTTGACAGTTTTGACATACAGCAATATACAAATTTTCCAACTCACCTGAAAGGTCACTCACTGGACCTTGTTTGTTGTTCTGGTATTACTCCTGTTGGTCTCACCACATCTGATTTAACACTTTCAGATCATTTTCTGGTTTTCTTTAAAGCCTGTTTAATTTTAGAAAAGCCCAATAACCATCGTATCATCACATTTCGAAATATTAAGAACATTGATATAACGACATTCACATCTGACCTTACTTCTCTCCTTACAAAAGACTACTTAGCAACTTCGGATGGACTGGTATCTCATTACAATGAAGCGCTGCAGTCAACACTCAATATACATGCGCCTATAAAATCTAAATCTGTTTCATTTGTTAATTCTGCCCCCTGGTTTACATCTGATCTCCGTTAGCTAAACGCTCAAGGTTGCCGTCTAGGATGTTTGTGTATCAAAACTGGACTTGTCGTTCATAAAGAAATGTATTCTGACCATATGAAACAATATAAAACCGCTATTAACACAGCGAAAACCAAGTACTATTCAAATCTGATCACATCTAATGAAGGTAATACAAGAACTCTCTTTACTGTTGTTAAAAGCATTTCAAGGCCTCCAGATTCTCTGCCTTTACAGTTACATACAGTGGAATTATGTAACACTCTTCTCACTTATTTTTCTGAAAAAACAGAGAATATACATAAATCTCTGTTTGTCTCTGATCCTCCTCAAGCTCCTTTTTCCTTCACTCTTTCACACGTACTCAACTTTCCTCTTTCTACTTTTAAACTACCTTCAACCGACGAGATTGCTTCTGTTATTCGGAAATCGAAATCAACTACTTGTCAGTTAGACCCCCTTCCAACTCAATTAGTCAAAGTTTGTCTTCCGGTTCTCTGACCATTCATCACTGAGATCATCCACTCTTCACTGACTTCTGGCATCGTCCCCAATCTTTTTAAAACTGCATTAATAACTCCTATACTCAAGAAACCAGGTGCTGATCCAAACAACTTTGATAATTTTCGTCCAATTTCAAATCTGCCATTTCTATCAAAAATTCTAGAGAAGGTTGTTTCAGCACAGGTACATAACCACCTGTCAATTAATAACTTATATGAGCAATTTCAATCAGGTTTCCGTCCTCAGCATAGCACAGAGACTGCCCTTGTTAAAATATCGAATGATCTCCTGGTAGCAGCTGATTCAGGACTCCTGTCTATTTTAATACTTCTCGATTTAACCTCAGCATTTGACACCATCTCCCACAATATTCTATTAGAAAGACTGAAGTCCATTGGAGTTGTAGATACTTCTTTGGCTTGGTTTTCTTCATATCTCTCTCACCAAACTCAATTTGTTCAGCTTGGCCAGACCAAATCTGCATCTCCACCCATCACTGCAGGAGTCCCTCAGGGGTCAGTTTTGGGGCCTTTACTATTTATCATCTACTTGCTGACCCTGGGGTATATTTTCCGGAAATATGGTGTCCTATTTCACTGCTATGCTGATGACACCCAGCTCTATATTTCTTCCAAGCCTACTTCTGACCTTCCTCCATCTTCTCTTTCAAACTGTTTAGCTGAAATTAAGTTATGGTTCTCAAATAATCTTCTCAAACTTAACAGTAGTAAAACTGAAATACTCCTCGTGGGCACTAAAAATACTCTATCGAAGACCAGTAGTTTAGTTAAGTATTGATGCTTCCACAATCTCTGCTTCAACACAAGTTAAAAGCCTGGGTGTTATGCTTGACAGCACTCTATCCTTTGAAGCACACATTAACAATATCACCAGGACAGCGTACTACCACATCCGAAACATTAACCGTCTCCGCCCGGCCCTCTCAATGAGGAGCGCTGCTATTTTGGTACACACTCTCGTCACCACACGCATAGATTATTGCAATGCTCTTTTTTTTGGTCTCCTACTCCTACACAAGCTGCAGTTAGTACAGAACTCAGCCGCTAGAATACTAACTAGAACTCCTACAATGGACCACATAACTCCTGTTCTTCAACAACTACACTGGCTTCCCGTCCAACAACGCATACATTATAAAATTCTGCTTCTCGATTATAAGGCATTACATAACCTGGCTCTGTCATATTTAACAAATCTTCTCTTAACCTATACTCCTTCTAGAAATCTGAGATCATTATCATCATTAAACCTGGTTCTTCCTCGTATGCGTTTGGCAACCATGGGATCTCGAGCTTTTAGCTACGCTGCCCCCTACCTGTGGAACCTACTACCTTCCGATATCCGTAACAGTAACTCTATCACTGTTTTTAAATTCCGTTTGAAAACACATCTATTCAGGCAGACATATTCTTAACACTATTGTGTGCATATTGTTTATTTTATTATTTTATTTTTTTTATTTATCTATTTTTTTTCCATGTTTGTATGTTGTTTTTTATGGTATGTAAGGTGTCCTTGAGTGTCATGAAAGGCGCCTACAAATAAAATTTATTATTATTATTATTATAAAAGAGGAACCTCAAAAACAACAGGTGAATAAATGCACCTGTTTCATGGATTGAAATGACTGCTGTCATACTATTTCAACTAGAATCTCCTGACAGCTCTCTCCCTCGGCCATCAGCCAAGCCTTCTCTTAATACCCAGGAAGGACCTTGCACCTGCCAGGGAGCATCAATGTAAAAATTCAATGCACTTAGTTCTTCTACACAGATCACTGACAATGAGTGACAGACTGCACCTGCATTCTCCAAACTCACCCATCCTTCCTGAAATATTGAACAATAATAGAGCATTTTTTTTCCTGAAGTGTGTCTCTGTTTGTGTTTAGTGGCCCACACTGCAGTGAGCAGTCACAATATTCATCTATGATATTTACAAGATACAAGTAAAAATTAAACATACTGCAGCAAAGAAAACTATGCAACTAAAGCACTGCCTGATCATATAAAATCAAGGGTCAAACCTACAGAACGACATTTATTTCATCGGGTTCCAAAGGTCAGAGACAGTACATGTTTCTCATTTCATTGGTTCTATAACAATGGTTGGCAATCAATAATACACATTAATACTATGTGTTTCCATTGCTATTTAAGTGTTATCATTGAAAAGCTTCATTTCGATCAGATGAAGGTTTAAATATTTATCAGCCAGTCCTGTTTTGTTGACAAAGGCTAGGAGAAAATTTGCACAGGAGGGCCACATTCTAGTTGTCTATATTGAAACTGAAGCTAAAGCAATGTAATTATTTCAAGAATGTCAGTGGGTGGGTGCTTTTCCAGTCATGCATCAAGAAATTCCTTTTCAAGCTCTCAATCTATCTTCATTATGGATGATTGTGTACTGGTATTTGATTCTCATAGAAGAAGTAAAGAGTTTTTGAGCAGGGAATATGTTCTTTGTCATGTTCATGTACAAAAGATTTGTAGAAAATAAGAAACTGGATAGTACTAGTTGCAGCAGCATTTTATGTATCAGAATTAGGATTTTTTACTTCTTCTGTTCATTTTTGTGGATAAATATAATGAATAAATAAATATAACCTAAATTAGCTGACATTTTGTGTGTTCATTCCTAATCAGTAAGCTCTTTAGTGAATAGAGCACAAAGCAAGTAAGCGAGTATAAACCCTGACTTAGATATAAGCAGAGGTGGAAAGTAACGAATTACATTTACTCGCGTTACTGTAATTGAGTAGTTTTTTTTTTTGTGTACTTCTACTTTTTAAAGTAGTTTTTAAAATCTTTAATGTTACTTTTACTTAAGTATGTTTTGTTTGAAATATTGTAATTCGCTACATTTTAAATCAAATGCGCTACTGAGTAAAAAAAATAAATGAAAATGCAAAAAATATTCTGCTTTGTATAAATGCTTCGTTGCGCTCGCGTGTGTGTATCGTGTCCTGGTCGCGCGCCACTCCAGACTCCACTCCAGCTTTTCTGACTGTCCTCACATCGGCTTCTACCTGACCTTCCACACGGTCGCTTCCGTCCTGAGAGTGACGTCATCACACATCATGTTGTGTGTGTGTATTTTTTGTAAAGCAATACAAACCTCATTATTTTATCAGTTAATGACTGGATCTAGTTCTTTCTGCCATATACCACCATTTCCATACAGTTTAAAATAGAACCCTGAACCATTCTTTTGCTTTACGACCGACACTAGACTGGGACGTAACGCCATATTTAAGTGACCACTTTGATTTTCAAGCACAAGAAACACAACAGCTTTATTATGCAAAGGTGTTCCTTCAGTTAAAAACAACTAGTTTGAGATTGATATCTGCTCATCTTTTTTGAACTACGCTAGAATGCCTCATCTCACCCTGCTGTTAAAAAAAAGTTACTCGGTAACGTTTACTCTGAGTACATTTTTTATGAGTTACTTTTACTTGAGTAGATATTTATAATGGTAACTTTACTTGTACTTCAGTAAAATTTCACTGAAGTAACAGTACTTTTAATACAAAATTTTAGTACTCTTTCTACCTTTGGATACAAGTCCATAACAGTGCAAATAGGAAATACATTTAGCTATAAATTGTTAAATGTATAAAAGTATGGGCACATTTGGGATACCCTTTAAATATATTAGTGTTGTGCAATTGCTGTCTGTCTGACATTCTGTTCTCACCAAGCCAGTTGAATTTTATCTGGATTTGCATTACATAATTTAATAAAGCAGGAGTAGTTTTGTAGTGGTGAAAATAGAGAGAATTCATTTAAATTAACTATGGGCTATCAGCTTCGATATCTCATGAGGGATTTTCTGCTCATATGCATTTGGATTCCCACACTGTCCCAGAGCATATATCTTTTTAATTAACCTAGCAATATGCTTTATGTTTTACACTCTAGCTGCACTATTTGTGGTGAGTTGTTTTTATGTGTTGGTATGGACTAATGTCCCAAAAGGAACATGAAGATCCAACAGTTTTGGATGTGTGTGTGAGCTCGTGTGTGTGTGTATGTGTCTACAGTATGTGTGTGTGTGTGTGCGCGCGCGTGAGTGAAAAATGGTAGTAAACAATTATATGTGAATACAGTATATACTGTATAGTATAATATAATGTACAGTATATCTTATCCTTTGTGATTGATGGGGGTTTATTGATGTGTCAGTGTAATGCAAATTCAGAATCCATAGACATCTCAGTCATATTTTAGGCAATCACACACACTTCATTTGTGTTCGTGTACGCGGGGCGCCAGACAAACGAGTGTCTATGTAGGCACGTACATTTTTGAGAAGCATGTTATTTGAGGCTGAGCTCTAATTGGATCTTTTCAAATCATCCTTGGGGTGCAGCACTGTGTGCCCCAAACCCTCCCACTTTTGTTCTTAGCGAATCAATATTGTTAATATTAATATTTGGGCTCATATGATTGGACCATTCTCAACAAGTCTTATCCAGCACTTCTTATGGCAAGCTGAGTTGGCTGACTGGATGCGATGTAAGTCATGCCTTTATTTTATACTAGTAGTAATGATGCGTAATCACCTAATAAATGGCTATTTACAGGCGAGTATTAAAAATGTAATTTAAATTTTGTTTGCGTCCCCCTAAAATTTTTTTGCACCAGCCGCCACTATATATATTCAAACAATCAGGGATACACACATTGGGATGTTAGGGAGATGATGAACATTTATCTGACCTATACAGAGGTGTGTAAATTGTGTTATGACTGAGTGAATTGGGTTTGTATAAAAAAAGATGAGTGAGAGCTTTAGAGGGACTGCAATTCAATTAAACCTCTTTTTCAGCACCATAGGCTGAGATGCTCACAGGAAGTCTATAGAGTTTTGGATTCGCTTTTAACTGCATGAGCACTTTTATTTCCCCAAGGATCTCACCCTTTGCTTTCCTTGCAAATTTTATTGTGCAAAAGTAGCAAAGGTGTATTCCAGAGGGAAACAAAAGGAAGTGTTCAGCAGAATAATAAAAGAAATTGTCAATTGCATCATTATTCCTTGGTAGATGAAAAGTATACATTTCTTTGTGATTTAATAACAAATGTTATTCTTTCTCTATAAGTGTATGAATTTAACCAAATAAACTCCCAGGTCCCACTGACAGGTTAGGATTGATATCTCTTACTGTACTTTTGTCTAACTGAACCCTACACATTTTTCCCTACCTCGCTAGATGCCAGGAACCAGTAAATAGTGAATGCTGCAGGATTTTGATGTTGATGATTGGCCATCAAGGGTGAAATTTCTTGGTTCTACCAATGTGAATCTTGATTATGGTATTTTAAACTTGCTTGGGCCATGCCTGTTTTGGTGATAATCACCACATTTTGTTTCCTTGGCTGCCTCTAAACGAAATCTGTATGGTAGCTGAGGGGTACAGTATTCTTCCTGCGCCATATATATGGCTTATTTAGGACAGTCTTTGTCTCTATCATCCAAAAATGGTTTGCTTCCCACATTGTATCATTAGATGGCCTTTTATAAGCAATCATGAAAGAAAACTCCCAGGGTTTGTTTGTAACCCTTTGAAGCTTGTTTATTTGAAAAGTATAAATGCATCTGACCTCTACAGGAGTTCTGGCAGGATTTAAGTATTCAAAAGAGATACATCTTGGTCTTGGTGGATGACCTTGTTTTGTTCTTCTTCTACATTAGTGACCACAGATTTTTGAACTCATTGACTTCAATTTGGATTCCATCTAGATCTAGGTGGATAATGGTTTGCAATCTATCAGTTCTCAGAACCTTGTTTTTGTCCCCATTGATTTTCAAGTCTGCATGACGTGTACAATGTTGGCAAAGAAGTCTCTGACCTCAGCATTGGTGATGGTTTATATGGCATTGTCAGGTGACAAACATATTCATTGCTTTTTTATACTGAACTGTAATCATTTCATCATATTGATGTCCTCCTCTGCTCTTTAACGATTTCTGTCAGCCACTATATTGAACAGCAGTGGCAAGAATTCTGTTGTGTAAACAGTAATGCAAACATCCTTTCTTAACAAGAAAAAAAATGCAATTGAGAATAACAATCATGTCTCAAAAAGTCCTATTTACATCCTTTCTTCCCCATGTATCAAATTGTGCTGTATATAGGTCTATTTTTAATAGTCTCTCAAAATTTTTATTCTTTATTTTCCATATACATTATAGTGTTGAAATCTAAACCTTGACATGCATTACTTAACAAAGTGTAGTGGTTTACAGAAACATCTGTACTCATGCTCATAAAAAGTTGTCACATACCAAATTCCAATAACAAGAGATGTGATGTGCTTTAAGGCTAGTGCATCTCATCATGCTAATGAACAGATGATGAAATAGCAACAACAAATCTGGACATATTTCATGATTAATGATCAAAGTAAAATATAAAGCTTTATAAAAATATCAACTACAACATCGTCTTAAAATCCAAATAATCTGGTAAAACATGTATAATCTAAAACTCAACACAAAGCATTCTCTGATACAGTACGATCCTTGTCACTGTGGCAAATGTAAGAAAATATACCAATAGACAATACAACGAAACAATTTTCTGTTACTGATGAAGAAGAATTCATATACAATAAAGGTGCAACTGCTACTTTTTTAATCCTCTCTCGCTCCTTATCCATGGACCTCCTAGGCCCTCAGTCCTCTAAACCAAGAAAGATTTCTTTTCCTGCTCCTTGGCTAACCGTGGTATTACAGTACATAATGATGGAATTAAGAACTGCAGAGAGAAAATGGAAGAAATCTCGGCTTGATGCAGCTCTTGTCTCTTACCATGCTCTTTTCTTCAAATTCTCATGTGATGTGACTTCTGCCAAAATTGCCTTGTAAAGGGAATAGCTGGAATCCTTGGCACATGATCCAGGCAAACTCCACAATATCTTCTCCTCACTACCATCACTCTCCTCAACCCACCAACTTCTCCTGCCCCATACTCTCTGACTGCTGATGACTTTGCCACATCCTACGAAGCGGAAAATTGCAGCAACTTGCCAGATCTTTGCTCCCAACCCAACCCCTACACCACAACTTCAGGACCTTCCCTCCCCTCCCTTAGCAGAATTCCCCAACCTGTCAACTGATAAGATTCAGCAGATCATCTTGTCCTCCAATCCCATCACCTGTTCATTAGACCCAATCCCTTCCACAATGCTCCTGGCCATCTCACAAGACCTCCTTTCCATCATCACAACCATTCCATATCATCTGGTCATGTCTCTGCTGCTTTTAAGAAGGCAAGCGTTATTCCCATTGCATCCTACAGTACCTGGATCCAGCAGATGTCAGCAAATATCGCCTGGTATTGCTTCTCTCTTTTATTTCTAAAACTCTTCAAAGAATTGTTCACAACCAAATGTCTTTATATCTCACAGATCCACCTTAATAATCCCAACCAATCTGGATTCAAAGTGGCACATTCAACAGAGACTCCCCTCCTATCAGTCACTGAGAAGCTCCATGCTGCTAGATCAGCTATTCTCATCTATCTATTATCATCTGTTCTCATCTCTTGGATCTGGATCTGTCAGCTCATTTGACACGTGAACCACAGATTCTATTATCTATTCTTACAAGCCTTGGAATCTGTGAAACAGGGTGGCAATGGTTTGCTTCTTACCTAAAAGATAGGTCGTATCAGGTGACATGGAGGCGGTCTTGACTCTCCAGACCCCAGACTCTCTAGAGGGGTCCCAAGGGGTTAAATTCTTGGTCCTCTTCTGTTCTCCCTCTATACCTGGTCTCTTGTTAAGGCTTTTCATACCATTGTTATGCAAAAATCGGTTGATTCAGACCACAATCAGACCACTCCTTCAGGCACTGCAATCATGGGGTAACTCTGGACAATCATGTGTCATTTTCTCCACCTGTTGCTAACCTTACTCGCTCGTGTCGATTTCTGCTTTACAACATCAGAAGAATCTGCCCATTTCTTTCTTCACAGGCTACTCAGGTGCTTCTTCAGTCCCTTGTTATTTCAAGACTGAACTCCGGCAACTCACTCCTGGAAGGTCTGCCTTTGTCCACGATTTGTCCTCTGCAGTTGATCCAGAATGCAGTTGCACATCTCGTTTTCAACTTTCCCAAGTTCTCCCACATCACCACACTTCTCCGCTCCCTGCACAGGCTCCTGTAGCTGCCTGCATCAAATTTAAAACCCTAATGCTTTCCTGCAAACTAAAAATGGCCCAGCACTCACTTACCTCTCAGCTCTAATTACACCTCGCACCGCACCACGTTCCCTCCGATCCTCCAGCATTGCTCCAGCTTAGTGGATCAATTAAACTCATATCAGGCAAAGGTGTCCAACTCAATTCCAAGTCTCCACAAGAACGAGACCTCACTTACCACAACTATCCAGGCCTTGCTTTCATCATGCATCAAACGGTCTCTGTTACCCTCTTTGGGCAACTATTCTGAGGAGATCTCCTTTATTAATCGTGGATGAAGCACACACTTCCCTGATTCTTGGATACTCTTGGACACATTCTTGGATTCTTGGCTGATGTGCTATAACACATTGACTGGTCCAACAATGCAATCATAGAATGGAGCCCTCTGTGCATAGCTTCATGTTTGAGGTCTGCCCATAATGCTTCTCCTGTCCCTAAATGTGGGACAGGAGAAATGCTATGTGTGGAATTTCTCCATCTCTTTGCAGTTCTTCCTTATTACTCTGACCTCGAGATCATCTTCAGCTAATCCTGTGTAGTCTCTTTTCCACGCCTTAGTCCCTAGGATTGCAAAATTGACATTATCCCACAAAATAATCCCACAACTGCTCACATACAGTTTTTCCTCTCCTCGGGAGAGAGAGGCTCCTGAGAGAGAGGCCATATATTTCTGACTTTTTAGCCACTGGTATTATACAACCATCATCTTCTCCTTCTGGGTCACAATTTCGTTGCCCTTTCTTTAATGTATACTACCTACCATCTCTAGGGCTAAAATTTTCATAAAACTAGAACTTGAAACATGAATCATCTGGTCAGAGAGGGAGGCCACATCAAAATTTCAGATGGACCATGCAAAATTGAAGACTATGGCTGACTGACATCCAGAATTGCTTCTTGTGGCCTACAATGGGGACATTCTACATTCTTATTTTTGTGAGTAACTGCGATACCTATTCTAGAAACAAGTCCTGCAAATCACCCTGTCAGGCATGCTTTGAATTCTTCCTGTTCCCCTCAGACCCTGACATCACATTGGACATTGTCCCAGGGAACTCAGAGAGCAGCATATGCATTCTCATCATAGTTGACTACTTCTCAATAACTGTCCATTTTGTACCTCTACCTGTACTACCTTCTGCCAAATTTGAACTCCCTTTTGCCAAATTTGGACTTCCTTCTGATATTTTCCATGTTCAAATAGTCTGACTGTAAGAGTCATGCTTTCTACCCAAGACCTGCCTATCAAAAATTTCCTGGAAACTATCCCCTAGATCAAGAGGCCCTTTCACCATCTTAAAGATCATCAATCCACAATGCACTGTTATACTGCTCTTACCTTCCACTATAGGAACCATCAACACTTTTTTTTCACACCTCCTGAATCTAACCCTTGGTTTCATGTCCATCCAACCCACCATCCTGCCCTCCTTCTTTCTGGCTCATTGACGGCAGTCAAGCCTTCACAGTGCACAAAGAATTGAAAGCCTGACTATGTGGGGAGAACCTACAGTACCTGGTGGACTAGGAAGGTCATCGTCCTGAGAGATGGGTTTCTTCCAGATTCATTTTGGATCCCTCTCTCATTATTCATGTTCGCAGAAGGCATCTTGAGGCACCTTCTAGAACCTTTTCTCTAGAAGGGTTTGTGAGTTCTGAAATATGCATAAAAATTGACTGCACTTGTAATGCCTACTTCCAACTTGTATTGAAAGGTGATGCTAAAGTTAAATTTTTGTATAAATATGTGAGACTAATAGCATAAACACAAAACAGTGCCATCACCTTGGCACGTCTTCCATCTTACAGCAACAGCATTCTTATTCAGGTCACTCTAGTATGTACTAGTCACATGTCAGAGGGACTTTTGGGAATGCATTGAAGTTACACAAGTACACTGCATATCAGACAAAAATTCAGACAGAAAAAATTTGGCATACACACATTCAGGAGGTCATTTCAGGGCAGCAGCATAATTTCAGAAGTAAATAATAAATAATTGAAAATTATTTAAGGTAAATAGGAACTGTATGAATACACTGTGAAATATATGCTTGCCCCTGTTATTTGCTAAATAAATTTCCTCACTAGGCTTAAATAAAAAAATGAATGCATAATAACAATAATTTCAATATTTAACATAAGACAAAACATGTCTGAAACATTCTGAATCAGGTTAAACATGTTATAACTTAGATTAGTGGTACTTTGTTGCAATACTATATTGCTTTTTTTCTTTAACTTTTCTTGAGTAGTGAGGACATTGAATTTTATGTAATTTGAAAATACAAGTTAGTAAGCTTTTTTTTCTCTTTTCTTTGTCAACACTGTGGCACTCTGGCTTGCTCATAGTGACAAATTGACAAAACAATAAATCGAAATCATTAAATGTATTTGAAATATATGTGAGATTTTTATTTCTCTACAACTCAATAATGAATAATAATAAAATAACATACAAATAAACATATGAATACAAATAAAATACAAATGAACTAATTGAAAATGTGAAATGTATTTAATTTACTTAGTTCAAATATACACTCACCTAAAGGATTATAAGGAACACCATACTAATATGGTGTTTGACCCCCTTTTGCCTTCAGAACTGCCTTAATTCTACGTGGCATTGATTTAACAAGGTGCTGAAAGCATTCTTTAGAAACGTTGGCCCACATTGATAGGAGAGCATCTTGCAGTTGATAGAGATTTGTGGGATGCACATCCAGTGCATAAAGCTCCCGTTCCACCACATCCCAAAGATGCTCTATTGGGTTGAGATCTGGTGACTGTGGGGGCCATTTTAGTACAGAGAACTCATTGTCATGTTCAAGAAACCAATTTAAAATGATTCGAGCTTTGTGACATGATGCATTATCCTGCTGGAAGTAGCCATTAGAGGATGGGTACATGGTGGTCATAAAGGGATGGACATGATCAGAAACAATGCTCAGGTAGGCCGTGGCATTTAAACGATGCCCAATTGGCACTAAGGGACCTAAAGTGTGCCAAGAAAAAATCCCCCACACCATTACACCACCACCACCAGCCTGCACAGTGGTAACAAGGCATGATGGATCCATGTTCTCATTCTGTTTACGCCAAATTCTGACTCTACCATTTGAATGTCTCAACAGAAATCGAGACTCATCAGACCAGGCAACATTGTTCCAGTCTTCAACTGTCCAATTTTAGTGAGCTCGTGCAAATTGTAGCCTCTTTTTCCTATTTGTAGTGAAGATGAGTGGTACCCTGTGGGGTCTTCTGCTGTTGTAGCCCATCCGCCTCAAGGTTGTGCGTGTTCTGGCTTCACAAATGCTTTGCTGAATACCTCGGTTGTAACAAGGGGTTATTTCAGTCAAAGTTGCTCTTCTATCAGCTTGAATCAGTCGGCCCATTCTCCTCTGACCTCTAACATCAAAAGGCATTTCTGCCCACAGGGCTGCAGCATACTGGATGTTTTTCCCTTTTCATACCATTTTTTGTAAACCCTAGAAATGGTTGTGCGTGAAAATCCCAGTAACTGAGCAGATTGTGAAATACTCAGACCGACCCGTCTGACACCAACAACCATGCCACACTCAACATTGCTTAAATCACCTTTCTTTCCCATTCTGACATTCAGTTTGGAGTTCAGGAGATTGTCTTGACCAGGACCACACCCCTAAATGCATTGAAGCAACTGCCATGTGATTGATTGATTATTAGATTGTTAGATAATTGCATTAATGAGAAATTGAACAGGTGTTAATAATAATCCTTTAGGTGAGTGTATATAGTACTTTAAATGTAGGGTAATTATGTGGCATTATTTATTCTTTCAGTTAAATAAATAAAAAATAATAACAGCAGCTCACAATATGTCAACTCATATCACTTTTAAATTTAATGTGAGATAGCTGACCAGGCAAATAATACAATTCCAAAATGCTTTTCTAAGTATCACATTTGTAAAAATTGCCTTTTTCTTTAACCATAACTTGTTCATATTGGAAAATATGCTTTTACATACATGGGTTGTTTATTCTAGTTTATTCACAGAAAAAAAGGCGTGTAAAAACCTAATCAATTTCATGAGTCTACATACTGTACATCAAAGCCATTTGCATGTTCCAGGGAAACAAAAGTGTTTTGGCAAGCCATGGGAAGAATTTCCATATAAGGAATGAGGAGGAAGTGGGGGAAGCCATGGGACCAAAGAGAGAGAGGGAGAGCGAGAGAGGGAGAGAGAGAGAGAGAGAGAGAGAGAGAGAGAGAGAATCCTGGAAAATTTCACAGTTGGTGATCATGTCAGAACACCATACCTATCTACTGTAACATCTACCTAGTCAGATTTTTTGCTGTTCTACTGTAGATCATTGACATTAGCAATATGTTCTTCATTCTGTGATGTTTTACTGTTTAGTACAGTAATGAGAGTTTATTTCAGTTACTATGGTCTTCCTTTTAGCTAGAATCAGTGAAGATTATATTCTGATGTCTCTCATTAACATGGTGTCTCTGCACATACAACTACAGCTTATTGAACATGTTTTTTTGTTCTTGTTGTTGTTTTTCAAAGCTTCCTCTACAGAAAATTCCAGATCAACTGTTTCTGAAATATTTAAATCAACACATCTGGATCCAACAAATATGGCAAAAAATTAAGATCACTTTTCCCCCCTTCTCATTTTTTCAGGATAACATTAACCGAAGGGCTTGATGTGCATATATATTGCTTTATTCATTGTGCCACATGATTGGCTAATTAAATTAAAGTAATAATCAATGACCATGGTGAGACTGAAGCATGTATGAGAAAGGAAACAAGTGAATTCTGTAGCTCAAAATTGAAAATTCTTGTTGGTGTGATGTCTTCTTAATGGGATTTACATCTGTTAATATTTAAATTTTATGATTAATGACTCAAGTTAAGCTCATTCAGTCTCACAGACAGACTATATTCATTTCACATGACCTACAACATATAAATCCATCAAAACTTTTCTCATACATCTTCATCCTGGTCTGCCTCCTCCGCTCACCTCATGTGACAAGATCTTGGCTGGTTGAGTAATTAAACCTGTGCTGAATTATTCAAAGCTCACGGTTTCCAGATTACATTGTGCCATCATTTGAGAGTATGGAAGTCAATGCACAGGTGTGCAAAAATAGAAGAAATTACCCATCATCTATGAATATGCAGATTACCTATGGGGCAAACAGAACTACTGCGCTCTTTATTCTCCATCTTCCTGTGAGGGATATGATGCAGTAAATTACAAAAGAAAGAAGACTAGAAAAAGTATGTTTTCTATTCCCCATTAAAAAATAATGAAATACAGATAAAGAGAAATTGCTTTTATTATATTTTGGAACTAAAACACACACACATACACATAAAAACCAAAACATAGTAGTCTCTTATGAGATTAGAACTACAGTTCTGGTAATGGTTATGTCATAAATCATGTTCTTTCCATGAGAGACGCTTGACTGTGGAGCAGCCTATTTTGCCATGCTTACCAGTGGCTTCTATTGGGTGAAAATTTCAGGGGAAATTTGGAAACGTGAATTAGCCTTATTTCCATATCAACTGTGAGAGGAAACCAGAGTACCAGAAGGGAAGCCAGCAAGCACAGGGAGAACATGCAAACTCCATGCACACAGAGGCGGGAATTGAACCTGGTCTGAAATCAAACCTGGGCTCTGGCGGCGTAAGGCGACAGTGCTAACCACTAAGCAACCCAGCAGCATATTTTGCAATGATACTGAATTTAGCAATTTCTCCAGATCCGCCTGTGTGTGATTATTTCTTTCTGATTTAGTTTCCAAAGGTTACCTTAAACAAGGTGCAAGTAGAAGAATTTATCATCTCAGAAGAAAACGACTTAATTAGTTAATATGTTAACATGCCTGCCATAAAGCTCAGAGAAATCCAGGAACACATCTTAGCAGAGAATGCACTATTTAAAAATGCCCACAAGGTCAGAATGACAACCAATGCTAGAGTGTTGACCATAGACTGTATACAAATTGTACTAAGTTACCAATAGTTTGAGGCTTAAACTTGTTTTGACCTCAGGAATCAGGCTGGTGATAAATATACTGATGAGGCTGAATGCTGAGTGGTTGGAACAGATGAGAGGAGAAATAAGTTTGCTGTTGGGGTTCTTAAACAAACAACACATTTTTAATTTGTATTTGTAGGTACTTTGCCACCTGTCACAGTAAAACATTTGTTCCCATCTCTGCAATTTAATCTACATGTGTAATTTCTGAAGCAATGAGGAGTGGCTCAAGACCTATAATTATATAAGAATTGTGTGAGCAGTGGAGAAAAGGATTTAAGAGCATAATGTAGAACTTTTAAAGAAAATTTAACTACCACATGATTCATGATGGTAATTATATTTTGCTAATTTACATGTCACAATAGTGTCCCCACTATTCGCAATAGATGTAAAAAGTCTTAAATCATTTTATCTTTTTTTTTATTTATTATTTCACAGTGTTAAATACTTGTTTAGCTAGAAATTATATGGATCCTTTTGTGGAAAAGCTAATAAATAGACTCTGCAGTTCTATACTGACTTTAGTATACTTCTGAGACACTTATGATTACCACAGTCTGACAGTGTGCATTTACACTCATCAAACATGAAATGCAAACTACAGGTAGATGTAGTTAATAACAATAATTATCCCCATTACGCTGACACCTATCAAGCAATTCTCACAATTGATATGATGAAAAATGGACAAAATAGGCAGGTCATTGTTTGACATTACAGGAATCAAAACACATAAGATCTGATCAACTAGACAAAAGCCAAACTGAATAAGAAAATAAACGCTACCAAAGATTATGTTAAAAGTAAATCATACTGTGTTTTATTTTTTTAGTAATTTTTGCTTAAATATAGGATGCTATATAAGCATATTTTTGCTTTTTATTACGGGTGACTCATTCTATAATTTGGGGTACAGTTCACATTGTACAAAAAAAAATATTTCTTAGTAAAACCAATAGTTGGTTAGTGAATTTCTTCAGTGTAACATATCTGCTAGTTGCATTTTTTTTCTGACTGATTACTTAAATTACTGGGTAACATATTTGAAGGATGACAAATTTCTTATTTTGAATTTCAGTGGTAGGACTTACAATACATAGCCACTTATAATCTTTTTAAGAAACAACTGATACTGATAGAAACTGTGTTTTACGGGTGTTGTCATCTTACACAAAGTTAAAATAAGTAAAATATTTTTAAAGGAGGGTGATTAAAATGTGTCTAAATTGAATCTGCTGACTGAATATTTCTCAGCTGAGTTGCTCTTATTGGAATTTCCTGAGTCAATGCACTGTTTGAAGCATTTTTCTCTGTAGTTCTTTTTCGCTCTGACATGCTTGCACAGCAGATTGGATTGGTTTCCAATTCACTTCCACTTTTATTAACTGGTAAAACAGAAATTAATTAAGATACCAAAAACTAGAATAATTAAAGCAATTAAAGGAAACCAATCAATTGCAAAAACAAAGCAATGTAAGACACTAAATGCATAGCAAATAAAGTGAAAAGTACAAGCTACAATTAAAGAACAGGTATTACACACTTAAACAGATGAGTCTGACCTTCTTTAGCTTTTACCTATTGATATTATATCTATTTAAGTAAAACCAATTACATTTGTACATAATTATATTTAATGAATTTAAGCTAAACATACAAATTTTACCATTACTTACCATTATTTATTTTTGCTTAACAATCATATTTTACTTGAATAGAAATTCTGACTTGTATGTACTGTAAATATATTGATGCATGATAATTTTTTTCAAATGTTAAGAATTAAAGAAAACATTAAAAAACTGCACTCTCGGAAATAAAGGTACAGTTTCGTACTAATGAAGATACAAATCATTATCACTGGGGCAGTACCTTTCAAGGGCACAGAATTGTACCTTAATATAGAGAAACTATTTTTTACCAGTTCTGTTTGTACCATCAAGGACATTATTTGTACGATGGGCAACCAAAATGTACCTTTTGTTTTATAAACTTGCTGGTACTCTATTGTACCTTAATCAAAAGTACAACTCATGTCCTTGAAGGTATCACCCCAGTTACAAGCCCTTCTGTACCTTAATGGTGTCTAATGTGATCCTTTGGGAACTATAAAAAAGTGATTTACCTATTAAATAAGACATTCAATTAATTTATTGTGAACATATATGAAATATGTTTGAACACTGCCTTAGATGACAGTAAAATTAAATATTATTTTCAGGTTTACAATAAACAAATAACACTAAAATGGGACGGAATATAAAATACAATTTTCCATCTACAATATAACTTTTCCCAAACGTTTACAATTTAAACTTTTTAAATTAATTTTTACCCACTTTTCACAAAATATGACTTCATTTATCCTAAATTCTTTTAGAGCAGAAATTAAATGAAAAGCATAAAAAACACTGTAACATGATGTGCACAAACCTGGTGACTAAGCATATTTTCAAAACTCTTAAATGACTGCAGCAAGTTCGGCACCCCCAGCTAAAAAGTTATCGTGGGCAGTGGATAGTAGCCGCTACATGCACAATATACTTAATATTATCATGCTTGCATTTGCTTTCTATCAAACAGGTGGCTGATCATTTTCACTGTCATGATAAACTGTTTATAAAAAAAACATGAGCATGATAACAAAATACAATAAACGAATGCATATTATAATCATAAATCACTAATGACCATTCATAAAGACAACACAAGCTTTTGTAACGTGTTGCTGTTTTTCTTTAACGCTAGAGACAGTTGCTTGAGAGAATCCAAGCCCCCGATCCCCCGCTTTTTTAAAGCTGCCACTTGATTAGTTGATTGGATTAATACTAAGTACTGGGGTGACATGGATTCATGGTCTTGCTGTTTACATCACGAAGATGTACATTACTGGGTTGTTTTCCAGGTTCCTTCTACTGCCAAATAAACATTTCTGTAGGTGGATCAGTCTGTTCTCTATTGGCAGTAGGTGTAAATGAATGTGTTAATTTGTTTGTATGGTACCCTGTAATGGACTGCCATTCCTCCAAGTGTGCTATCTACTGTGACGCTAACAAATGATAAAGTGTTAGATGGGTAAAACATATACATATACTTTGTATATAATTATAAAAAATGGATTTTTTTTAGATTAGTTGTTTCATTTAGTTTATTTCACTCTTAATGATTAAAAGTTTAAACAAAACTGTATCTTATTTTCCATCCCAGAGAATTTGACAGCTCCCCACACAGCAAGTCTCTGACATGATCACTTTTAAGCTCTAATGACCACCTTTTGTTTGTACTGGGACCAGCAATATGGTGGCAGTAACGAGAACCATCACTAACAAGATAACCTTTACTCATCCCACAGTGGATGAAATTTCTATGTTAGGACAGCAAAGAACAATGAGCAAACATAAAATAGAGACAGTACAGTATATACTGTAAATACAAAAGAAAAGTAAAAAACAAACTTGATCACCAACAAATATTTATACACAATACAGTGTATAAATACAAAAGAAAGGGAAATACGATACAATAGTTACACACTCACATTCACTCACATTGCACTAGGTAATATAATATTGTACAGTTAAAAAAAGGTGTTAATGCACAAAAATATATGGAGATATGGCAACTATATTGTGAGATAGTGTCGCTATATCTAAGATATTGTAACTATTGCATATTGCATCAACAATATGGCACAGTAATGACAGTGTGCATGTTATGGTGAGTGGTTCGGTAGGAGCAGCTCTGATGGTACAGTCTAATAGCTGCAGGAAGAAAAGAACTTCGATATTGCTCCTTTAAACACTTAACAGTCTGTCACTGAAGGACCTGATCAGAGGTGTAACTGGTTTATACAGTGGGTGAGAGTCATTCTCCAGAAATGATTATAGCTTAGCTACTGTGCTCTCCCACCTCCTGTACATTGTCCATGGGAATTCCCAGAATTGAGCTGGCCAAAAATAATACCTAACCACCTTTCGTCAAACCACTTTTTGACAGTTTTATTGCCCCTTTTATGACCTTTGGATGACCTTTGGATGACTTTAAGGATGTTTTATGGCCTAGAGGAATGATTTTTAAAAAGGGGGGGGGGGGGGTGTAACGATGCTTATGCGTTAGACATTGTTCCATTCATTTATTTATTTATTTTATTTATTTATTTATTTCATTTGTATATGTATGTATGTATGTATGTATGTATGTATGTATGTATTTATGTATGTATTTATTTATTTATTTATTTATTTATTCATTCATTGTTAGGATTTGTTCAGTGTGTTTTTATTTGAAAAAAAGTTATGCTTGGTGAGGGGATACATTTCATTTGTGTTTCACTATTAAGACAGGGAGATTTATTTATTACCAGCAGAAGAACGGTGAAACATTTAATCAGTGTGGTTAAAAAATGTGGATCACTTTGAATGACTGGGGACTGTTGAGCTTGTTAGTTTTTCAACTTAAAAGAGAAGAAGAATAAGCGTTACCAGAGAGTCAGAGCCCCAAGTCGTGGGCCCGGGGACTTGAAGAAGAAGAAAAATGGTCTCGATGATAGAAGATTTTGAAGAAAATACTTTGTGTAACTCACATTACCGGTTATTTAAACTTAGCATTGAGAGCTAACTCAGCTTATATGTTAGGGTTCAGTGAAACATCAAATTAAAACTGTAAGGTGTTCCTACCCCTGTGTGAATGCAGCTTTTGTGTGAAAGCTAGACTAGATCTGTTGGATCAGTTATGCATGCCATTCCGGATGAAAAAATGATCATGGCACAGAGTGCACTGACAATTCACGGAGCAGCTTCTGTTTCTTCCATTATTATTAATCACTACACACATGGTCACCTCAGCTCTAGTGTTAGAGAACTTTTTTAAAAAACAAAATAGGCACAGTCCTACCTAAAAATGTGGATAAAACAACAGATTTAGATGAACACTCTGAAAAAATAAACGTGACTAAGCAGAAGAGGCGGAGGCGAGGGTTCTCTCCTCAGGAACACCGTCATTGTCAAATATAATTCCAAATCTTTAGTATATCTCTTGGCCATCGTGCTGCTAAAGACTGAACTGTAAGGCCTCAAAAACCAGTGCAGCAAAAAAAGTTGTTTGATTGTTGAATGTTGTAGTTTTGTTTTTCAAGATATGTTGTAAAAAAATATTTTGTCGATAGGTTTACATGCAGGTTGTCATGGAAGCCAAAAATGAAGAATTGTGTGTGTCTGCTCAAAGACACCTGCATCTTGAGGTGTAGGAAAGGAGTGTAGAAATGTTCTTGCTGTTTTATAACGTAATTGTAGTCTTACCTATTCTTTTCCAATGAACAGTCATTTTTGACCAGGAACACCATGAGTGTAGAAAAATGTCAATAAAAAGTATTTCTAATGTATTTTGTGTTCAATGCCATGTGTGAACAAATTCATTAAACCTCATGAGAAATTGATAAAAATTTACTGCACTTTTTAGAGAGGAAACTTGTAAGTCGGTCAGATTTGAACAAGAACACAACATGAGGTTAAGTCAGCAATGAATCCATTCTAGCCACAGTGTGCTAGTGTTTGTTTGAAACCAGCACATGTGCAAAATGCTAAAATTTATATCAGGTTACCAAAAAAGAAAAAATAAGGTTAAATGAAATTTAAAGAGAAAAGAGAGGACTACAAGCACTCACTGAGAATTTCTCTGTTAGTGTTTGTCCATAGTACTTGTTGCGATACAAATGAATCAATTAATTTAAATTCTTTAGCTATTCTTTACATTAGTAATGTAGGTAATGTTGATGTAATGTGAGAAAAGTTTGCTATTTCAACAGATGGTTATATAATGAATGTGTCTACAGCCATCTCATTAATTTCTCATCAAAGCAGTTAATAAATAAATAACTGCTTTATTAGAAATTTTATATGTGGTTGCAAATCAATTGTATCTATTTTTGTTAAAGCAGGAGAAGCTATAAGTAGTATGTGTTTATGCCAGCTTCCTGTTTCTTCAATTCAAGCTGTAATTGGATTGCTGCTTATACAGTAAACCTGACAGCCCTTAACCATGACAAGACTTCTTTTGGAGTAACATAATGGCATTTCAGGCTATTCATAATAGGATGTTGTCACATGTGCCTAGTGCCTAGAAGGTTTACCCTTCTGTCAATTAGTAGAATACAGTGTCAACTGTTCAGTGCACAACTAACTGTCTAAAATGAGCATGGATAGCTTATTAACACACACATTGGTTAAAAGCATTAAAACTGATTTTTTTTAACCACTCCAATGATTTAATGTTAACAGCTAAAGTTTTGGCAAGTCAGACATCTACTTTATGCATGACACAAGTAATTTTTCCAACAATTGTTTAGAGATTATTTCACTTACAATTCACTGCATCACGATTCTAGGAGACAGAATATCTCTCCTTCCTGAGCATTATGATGGGTCAAAAGTTTGCAGACACAAAAAATCCATAAAAAATTGGATTTTAGGCTCGGTGGTGTAGTGGTTAGCACTGTCAGCTTGCAACTCCAGGGTCCCGGTTCGATTCCCGGCCAGGTTTGTTTCCTGTCTCTGTGTGCATGGAGTTTGCATGTTCTCCCCGTACTTGGTGGGTTTCCTCCAGGTACTTCGGTTTCCTCCCACTGTCCAAAGATGTTCCCAAATTGGCCATAGTGTGTGAATGAGAGTATGAGTGTGTGTATGTGTCTGCACCCTGCGATAGATTGGCTCCCTGTCCAGGGTGTACCCTGCCTTGTGCACTAAGTCTCCTGGGATAGGCTCCAGGCCCCCCGTGACCCACAGTCCACCAGTCATGTTTTCTTGTGGGTCAGGGGGATGAGGACCTGAATGATCTTTTGGCCTTGGTGTCATCATATCTGATGCCCTAACAAGACCCACAATGGATGTATTTCCATCATAGACTTTGTCTTGCTGGAGATACAGAGAAGGCGAGTGTATAGTGTAGTAGTTTCTAACATTTTAGTCATTAATTATGTTTTAAATAATTTTACTCTCTATCTTCACTTCTGAAATCTTAGAACATGTTAATGTTGTTCTAGTAGGCTGTCAGAGCTCAAGTTATATAGATAAATTTTGATGTACTGTGAAAGATGAGATGAAATTATATGTTGCAAGTATAATAACAGGTTGTCACAGGGCTTGCTATTTGGATCTATACACACACACAGAGGCCCCTTGGATTGCGAGAAACCCGGTTTGTTCCGCAAGACAAGCAATTTTAAAAAATAAATTTTTACTTGAAAAATGAGCAAGTCTTGGTTTATGAGTACCGAGTATCATGTAGCGAGCATGCGCTTCTTGTTTTGAGGCCGAGCATTATGTGATCACAACTGGGCCAATGGTTTTTCTCTCTCTTGCACTATGGAATTGTGGGTAATTGTCTCCCCTGCTCTGTCTTATTGCCGCGTCTCTCACTGATATATACTGTTTATTGTAAGACTGTGATCACGTGTGTGCTTGTAAAGCATCTTTTATTTTGTTTGTATGTGTGTGTCTGTGTGTGTGTACAACGCGTGTGAAGCAAATATCAAAAGCAAGTCTCATTAGAGAGGTTAAAGATCCATTTTCTCTCTCTCTCTGTGTCAGCCTGCACTGATTCCATTATGTGTGTGCGCGTGAGTCATTGGAAACCGTGCCCCTCCCCTGCTCCTCTCGTCTTCACACACACTCCTCCTCCTCTCGTCTTCACACACACACACACACACACACACTCTAACCGAAACAAGGCTCTGTCATAATTCTTCTCAAAGGTAAAGTGTAGGTTAATTTGTTTTATTTTTACTTTACAGCAGTGAGTCTGCACACTCGAGTCTCAGAGATGTTTCTTTTTAATTTTCCCGATGAGGCAGTGATTTCATTAGTGTGTGTGTGTATGTATGTGTGTGTGTGTGAAAGTCATCCCGCACAGTAGCCCCCCGACCCCTGTATATATACAGCGTTATACACACTCTGCTCTTATACAGTGAGAGCAGAGTGTGAAGCTTTAATTAGTAGAGTAATAGCGCAGTTTTGCTTAAAATATTGCAATGCACACAAAATTATGGGTTATATATCAGAGTTCAAAAGATGACAAATTGTTGTTGCGTGTCTTGCTGGCGCATCTCTGACCAAGACAGCAAGTCTTTGTGATGTATCAAGAGCCACGGTTTCATGTCAGTGTATCACCAAGAATGACGAACCACATCCAACAGGAGTAACTGTGGACACAAGAGGAAGCTGAACCAGTGATGGTTTGGGCTGCAATGTCATGGTATTCCCTTGGCCCAATACTTGGGCTAGATGGGCACGTCACTGCCATGGACTAGCGAACCATTCTGAAGGACCATGTGCACCCAATGGTTCAAACATTTTATCTTAAACATGGTGCTGTGTAGGATGATAATACAGCAATATGCACAGCAAGAATGGTGACAGAGTGGTTTGATGAACATGAAAGTGAAGTTGAACATCTCACATGGCCTGCACAGTCACCAGATCTAAATATTATTGAGCTACTTTAGGGTGTTTTGGAGGAGCGAGTCAGGAAACATTTTCCTCCACCAGCATCACCTAGTGATCTGGCCACTATTCTGCAAGAAGAATGGCTTAAAATCCCTCTGGCCACTGTGCAGGACTTGGGACATGTGCAGGTATCGGTCATTCCCAAGATCAACTGATGCTGTATTGGCCACAAAAGGAGGCCCTACACCATACTAATGAATTATTGTGGTCTAAAACCAGGCGTTTCAGCCCCTGAGAGAGAGTATAGTACAGAATCACCCCGCCCTTTGAAATAACCATAGTTTGTTGCTTTACAGACTAAAATAAAGACAGACAGTTTTTGTTGTATCTTGCTCTATTTACCCACTGCAACTTGAAACATCCAAGTGAACAATATAATACCAACATGAAAGAAAAAATAATCTTAAAGAATCGCAGGTATGGAAAAGGATCACGCCTGTCCTAAAAATAAATTTTAAATTCAATCAGGTGAAGGTAATCACCTCCTCAATGGTACCCGGTTGACTTTCAACTATGATCAGCTGTGGTCATTTTAATTAGCTCAGCGTTAAAAGCTGGTTTACTTTAGTCCATTCCTATTAGTGCAACTGCAGCAAACAATCAACTATGGGTGGCAAGAGACTGTCAAAAGATCTCTGGGAAAAAGTTGTGCAGGCACAAGTCAGAAGATGAATAAAAAAAGAAATTAAATGGGTTATCACTGCCTAGAAGAACAATGAAGTCTATTATTAAGAAGTGGAAGGTATTTGGTACAACTCAGACCCTTCTTAGAACAGTCGCTGCTCCAAACTGAATGAAATAGCCAGGAGGAAACTGGTCAAAAAAGACTCTGAGAGGCCTACAGCAACTCTGACACATTTGCAGTAATTTATGACAAAGAGTGTGTCATTGTGTGCATGTGAAACAATATTACAAATTCTCCACAAATGTGGCTTGTATGGGAGGGTTGCAAGAAAAAAGGCACTCTTTTAGAAAGGCCACATGCAGTCACTAAAAAGTCACTCAGATGAGACTAAAATTGAATTATTTTGCCACAACACCAAACAATATATCGGGCAGCTCACCGTCCAAATATCACCATTCCTACTGCAGCAGGGACTGGAGCACTTGTTAGGATAGAAGGAGAATGGATGGGAGAAAATGTCTTCAAATTCTTGAGGAAAATCTGCTGCCCTCTGCCAGAAAGTTGTCACTGGAAATAAGTTTACCTTCCAACATGACAATGACTCAAAGCCTACAGCAAAACTGACCACACAGTGGTTGAAGGAGAAAAAGTTTCATGTCAATGCATGGCCTAGTCAGGGCCCAGAATTTTAAATCCCTTTGAAAATCTATGGAATAACTTGAAGACTGCAGTCCACAAATGGTCATCAACAAATTTAACCCAAATTAAAGTTGAGAGGGAAAATATGTGAAAAACTTTGTGTGAAATAATACATAAGTAGCTTTGGCTATAATATACATTATATACTGCATGCAAAGAAATTGAATTCAAAGAAAAAATTAAATGAGTTCCTAATTTTAATTACATTTTTCATTTTAAATCATTTATTATTATGCTTTAAATTAACAGAGTGGTTAATATAGCTATATTTTATTTTGGGACTCAGCACTCAAAATCACTAAACATATTAGAAATTCTTTAATATAATATTTTACATAAAATACAATATTTTAATGTGTTTCAGGATTACATCACCATTGAGACCATTATTGGTAGCAATAAAACAAGAATGATTTTTTTTTTTTACTTTTCCACCAAAATACTGATTATAAGTTCTATAACTGAAGTTATGATTTTCATTCGGGTTTGGAAATAATTTTAATTTACTTTTAATTGCTATGAAATTTCTTATTAATAGTTATTCCTCACGATACACAGGTGTTGGACAATAAAACTGAAACTCCTGGTTTTAGGCCACAATAATTCATTAGTATGGTGTAGGGTATCCTTTTGCGGCCAATACAGCATCAATTCGCCTTGGCAATGACAGAAACAAGTCTTGCACAGTTGAGAATAAAATAACAGAATAGTGCCCAGGTCACTACGTGATGCTGGTGGAGGAAAATGTTTCCTAACTTGCTCCTCCAAAACACGCCAAAGTGGCTCAATATTTAGATCTGGTGACTGTGCAGGCCTTGGGAGATGTTCAACTTCACTTTCATGTTCATCAAACCACTCTGTCACCAGTCGTGGTGTGTATTGGTGCATTATCTTCCTGATACATGGCACCGCCTTCAGAATACAATGTTTGAACCATTGGGTGCACATGGTCCTCCAGAATGGTTTGATAGTCATCTGCAGTGACGCGCCCATCTAGCCCAAATATTGGGCCTATGGAATGCCATGATATTGCATCCCAAATCACTGATCCACCCCCATGCTTCACTCTGGGCATGCAACAGTCTGGGTGGTACACATTTTTGGGGCTTTTCCACACCGTAACTCTCCCAGGTGTGGGAAAGACAGTGAAGGTGGACTCATCAGAGAACAATACAGGCTTCACATTGTCCACAGCCCAATATTTTTGCTGCTGGCACCATTGAAACAGACATTTGTCATTGGCACGAGTGACCAAAGGTTTGGCTATAGCAGCCCGGCCATGTACATTGACCCATGTGGAGCTCCTGACAAACAGTTTTGGTGAAAACAGGAGAGTTGAGGTGCACATTTAATTCTGCAGTGAGTTGCAGTGTTTCAGTTTCATTGTCCAACCCCTGTATTTTATGTTATATACTGTATGCTGCTTTCCTGAACATTCCCCTTCCTCTTTGTCCTTTTAAAGGTGAAACTTATATGAATTATGTAGGACAGGTCCAACTGCACATCGATGATTGCTGGTTAACAAGGTCAGGCCACTCTGGACCAGATGCCCTCTGTCTTCACACAACCCTTATCAGGTGCACGGTTTCACTTTGGGAACAGGCAACACAAGAATATGTATTTCAAAAGCATATACTATAAAACAAATCAATGTTTTTTTTTCATGTTTCATCTGAGTACTGTCTAATGAGTATAGGCTCATACTAATTAAAATGAGCTTTATCAAGGTCAATGAAAGTCAGTTCTAGTTTTTCTAATGGCTTCTTTAATAATAAACTCAATATAATGTTTAAATATTAGCTTTTTATCACAAAAAAGTCACAAAGTGGCTTCTTTAAATATTTATCTAGACACCAAAAGAGCCATCCACTGAGAGGATTCAGATTTAACCCTTTAAGGCATGCCATAGAATAGTTCTGCCACAGTATATCTTAGTATTTTTTATAGTTTTTATTTTTCATTATATATAATTTTTATTTTATTTTTTTATAGGAATGTACGTGCAGCCCAGACATCAAACTGTTCGTCCCTATTATTTGGCAAGAGAGTTTTCCTATGCCATTGTTACTGTTGTTTACATTCCTCCTATGGCTGACACATTGAGTTCTACTGACGTCATCAGCTCTGCAACCACGAGACTTCAGACTTACACCCTCATGCCTTAATTGCCACTGCAAAAGAAAATAGAAAATAAAACCCTGTAATTATTGTATGCTAATGTAAAGAAAGCTCTCAATGCTCTGGGTAGATCAGATCACAACCTGGTCCTCCTCAAGCCCCTACACCCTCAGACCCTCAGTGCAACGGCAGCCTGAGCACCAGAACTGTATGGAGATGGTTACAGGAACCTACGGGCACCCTACAAGTATGTTTTAAGGTTACAGATTATTCTGTAAGGCTCACAGGGAATATTGATGTCCTTTAAGACTGTGGAACAGACTGCTAGCTTTTGCATGATGAACGGTATAATATACACACCAAAACAGTATAATAATAATAATAATATATATATAATAATAACCTCCAGAGATTGTGGAAAGCTATAAGTATCTAGGTGTACACAAAGACAATAAGCTAGACTTGTCCAAAAACACTGATGCGCTGCATAAGAACAGTCAGAGCTGCCTATGTTTTCTCGGGCGTCTCAAGTCTTTTAATGTCTGCAGAACTATGCTGCAGATGTTTTATGACTCAGTGGTTAGCAGTGCCATCTTCTATGCTGTAGTGTGTTGCCTTAGCTGAGTAAAGACAACCTGTGCCAATAGACTCAAACAAACTTATTAGGAAAGCTGGCTCTGTAGTGAAAGTGGAGCTGGAGTCTCTGGCAGAGGTGGCCGAGAGAAGAATGCTGAGGAAAACTCTCAGGATTCTGAACAATAGGTCCCATCCTCTGCATGCCTGCGCATGGGACGTATTGGGCAGAGACCACCTAGAGGCACCACCAAACGCCACTCAAGGTCTTTTACACTTATAAACATATATAAACTATAATCCCTTCTGTAAGCAAGGTGCACTAGCCTTACCTACAATTTCTGGCTTCTTCAATATCCTGCCACCTACAGTATATAAAATATACACACAATATAATTTAACAATGTCATATGCAATATAATTTAGCAATAGCATGTGCAATATTATTCATGAGCCATATTACTCATCATTGTTGCAATATAAGGCGGTATGGTAGTTTAGTGGTTAGCACTGTCACCTTATACCTCCAGGGTCCGGATTCGATTCCCAACGAGGCTCGATTCCCGAATGTTGCAACATAAATTCTACATTAGAATCTGATTTCTGCTCCTACCGGTTGCTACATTCTACTTTGTTTGTTTGTTGAATTCTACTTTTGTCTGTCTTTTATGTCTAGATTTATTTTTATTATATTTTATTTATTACTTTATTGTGTGTATATTTTTTTACTCTCTTTGCTCTTGGAGCAGTCTCTGGTGCAGTCATTTCCTACAAGATTAATAGGTTCTATCTTCTCTTATGTGCCACAAATGTCAACCTCTTGTCGATGTAAAAAAAACTTGCAGATCCACACACATACTTTAAAACAATTTAATGTTATAAAACTGTTCATTATAAAAACTGAATGAAGAAAAGGGCACAAATACAGTATAAACAACAGATGAATATAAGTAATCTGGAGCAGCATGTATTGCAGACATGCAATCTCAGGCCATCTATTTTGGATATGGATCCCATTTTGGTGAGAATGGTTTAATTTTATTCATGCACACAAAGTGTAAGTGTGTGAGAGAGAGAGAGAGAGAGAGCGCAAGACTGCGGTGATCAAGAGAGCAACAAATAAAACACCATGGATTAATAATTAACATAACACCAGAGAAAGCACGAAAAGACAAATGTCATGTGCCTGTGAGGCCACCACAAACAACAAGCAGGGTAACATGCACACGCAAAGTAGATGTTGGTGCTAAAAAGTGTCTCACCTAGGTGAAAAAGTGACTTTTTAGAAATGATCATATAACACCATTTTTCTTCTTATCTCTAAACCCATGTTTTAATTTTTGTAAATATGCATACAAATTTATATTTTTATCACAAACACAAATACATTTGCTAAATACAATTAGTGTCCGTAATTTTTGTTTTTATTCAAATCTTTCCAAGATTTTAATTGTCATTGTTGATTAAAACTTTACCAATTAAGATTGTACATGAAAAGAGAAACCTGAAAAAGGGTATTATTCTAAAATGTTAAATTAAGATATTGCAACATGAATTTGAAATGGTTATGGACACTCCATGTGTTCGTAAAAGATTTTTTTTCTTTTTATGCTTTTACAGGAAAACCAGAATGTTTTAACTTGTGCATCACTTCTTACAGTTCATATGCTTCTAGAAGTTTACACCAATTTTAGTATCAATACTCAAAGAAATATAAATAATAATCATTCTAAATTATTATTGTTTGAAGTGAGACAGTATCCGCTAAAAATGCCCATTTTGGGGGCAGAATCTATCTATCTATCTATCTATCTTTAGATATAGATTCTTTGGCAAACACATTTATAGTGTTATATGTATAACATAAAAAAGTTATATAGATAATTATATAACACATAAAATCAGCAGCAATGCTTTGTTTTGGCCAATAGTTTCTTACATTCAACTTCTGCTGCACCTGGACACATCATCTGTTATGTAATCTGGGGTCATCAGGTGTTTCAGGTCTTTCAACATCAGACACTCTCACCCAGGTGACCCTGCCAGGGTTAATTATGTGCCAACGTGTGTCCATGTAGCACTACTACTCACCCATGGCTCTGGCAAGTGTTTACATACTGCAGGTTAACTTTCAGCACTCAGTCTTATGCTTTTCTTTCTGTTTTTTCTAGAGGAGAAGATCCCAGCAGTTGATGTCGGCTTCTCCCCAGCCCTAATGAGGGTCATGATCTTTTTCTCTTCCCATTGCAGATTGTATCTTCATGGCCTTAAACACTTGCCCTCATTAATAGCCTCCACTCTCATACCACTTTGGACAGCAGTTGAAGATTTTGGCCCTTCTCTTCAGGTACAGTGAGCAAGCTGATGACTCCACCTTCCCTCAGCTAAAGCTGGATGAGCTAGGCAAAACATAATATACAGCCGGGGTGAGGAATTTAATATGACGGATATTTGTGCCTTAGCTGTGACTTTGCAGCATCCACAGATTGTGCTGCCCCTGCTTCTATATTGACCTCAATACCAGTCTGAGAGACCTTGGGTCACATGAATCCCAATATGGCACCATTCCTAGTCTGTGTTACCATAAATTCTTCATTCAGGCTGCTGAATTGGAGCTTTACAGTAGCTTGTTGTTTATGGTCTGTGTTACCATAAATTCTTCATTCAGGCTGCTGAATTGGAGCTTTACAGTAGCTTGTTGTTTATGGTCTGTGTTACCATAAATTCTTCATTCAGGCTGCTGAATTGGAGCTTTACAGTAGCTTGTTGTTTATGGTCTGTGTTACCATAAATTCTTCATTCAGGCTGCTGAATTGGAGCTTTACAGTAGCTTGTTGTTTATGGTCTGTGTTACCATAAATTCTTCATTCAGGCTGCTGAATTGGAGCTTTACAGTAGCTTGTTGTTTATGGTCTGTGTTACCATAAATTCTTCATTCAGGCTGCTGAATTGGAGCTTTACAGTAGCTTGTTGTTTATGGTCTGTGTTACCATAAATTCTTCATTCAGGCTGCTGAATTGGAGCTTTACAGTAGCTTGTTGTTTATGGTCTGTGTTACCATAAATTCTTCATTCAGGCTGCTGAATTGGAGCTTTACAGTAGCTTGTTGTTTATGGTCTGTGTTACCATAAATTCTTCATTCAGGCTGCTGAATTGGAGCTTTACAGTAGCTTGTTGTTTATGGTCTGTGTTACCATAAATTCTTCATTCAGGCTGCTGAATTGGAGCTTTACAGTAGCTTGTTGTTTATGGTCTGTGTTACCATAAATTCTTCATTCAGGCTGCTGAATTGGAGCTTTACAGTAGCTTGTTGTTTCCCTCCATGATTTT